>BQNB010038179.1:0-48931 GCA_026074375.1 Tanacetum coccineum | reverse complement strand
CGTTATTTATATTTTTTGACTTCTCTACGTTTTGATAATCATAAAATGTAAAAACATTCTATGTAAAATTAAACGTAAACAATTTATTAGAAATTTCCATTTCGACATAAATCACTTAAGGTATAAACAAACAAATGATTAACTTGCTAAGGGATCAAAGTAATACCTTTTATCGTAAACTTTACATTTTTACAAATGTAACAAAACATTTATACAAAAATAAATTAGACAAAATATTTTTGTAATTAAAAGAAATGTTTTATTTAAAATCAGGTTTTCCCTCCTAAAAAGAAATAAACCTGAACCAGAAAACATTTTCCTAGAAAAGGACAAAAATAAGAGTGTCCTATACTTATTCATAAGGGGACCGTCAGGCTTAGATATGGGACCGACAGGCATAACGACTCTCATCTTTGCCTATAAATAGTGGACTATTTCCACATAGTTTTTTCACCTTTTGGCACACAGTTTTTCTCTATTTTAGAACAACTTAATTTTCTTTAGTTTTTGATCATTTAACTTGTATAAACATTTGTTTACAAGTGATCCAATCTTTCCTCTCCAAGTTCAAGTGAAGAATACTTATAATCGTCAAGATACGAAGTATTATAAATTAGTTTGTGCGTACGTAACGTTGTTACGATCTCGTTGTAGTTTGTACATCAACCACATCACTTCTAATCTTATTTAGTAGTTAGATCGGGTAGATCGTGTCAGTATTTTAGGTGTGAAAATACGTGAGTGAGTGGTTAGTATTTTAGTCCTTAAAATACATTTGTGAGTGGTAGATTAGTTCTAGCTAAGATTAGAACTCAACATTTACCTTAGTGTCAGAAATTGATGTAAACGATGTTTGTACGGCTTTCTCTACATGAAGAGAGCTTGTTGGCATAATGCAGTAAACTCTCAAGTTGGATACTCGGGGAGTGGAGTAGGGCGAAGAGGAGCTTCGTTACCGAACCACTACAAATCTTCGTGTCGAGGTTTGATCTTTCTAACTCTATACTTTCATCTTGCACTTTATATTTCGTAGTTAGTATTGTTTGTGTGTGTGTGTGTGTGTGTGTATATATATATATATATATATATTATATATATATAAAAGAAGGCAGGCCACATATTAATTCCACATGACATCCCATAATGCCATATCATAAAGCCATGTCATCAGGATTTTTTTTTGTAAAATTCGTTTTTTAACACGAAATTCTGAATTATTTTTAAAAATTATGCCTATAGCAAGATTCAAACATGGGTTTGCTAATTCAAAAAGAAGCACCTCAACCAGTGGATCACTCCACGAGTTGTGAATGATAATTAAAAAACAAATATGTCATGTTTTAAAAAATTATCTTTTTAGATAAATTTACAAATTATTTGGAGAAAATTCTATTAAAAAAAAATAACATCCTTTTTTAAAGATAATTACAACTATCGATATCTTTAGCCTAATATTATCAATACGTTTAACCTAATTGCTTTATACGTAATAATCATTAACCTCAAAACCCAACATCAATACGTAAAAGATGAATCAAAACCCTAATATCATATATAAAAAAAACTCACGGTATTCATCATCTGATATTTATCATAACCCTAAATCGAGGTGTACGTTCTAAATTATAATATCACAACCTTATGTATTCCTCAAAATTCATCATGTGTTCGAACCTTGATCGTGATCTCAAATATAGCTCTATATTACATCAGATAATGATTATGATGGTGATGAATTTGATTGCAATAATAGCTATGCATGCGATGACGAGCGATGACGATTGCAATTATATGGATGATGATACGGATGATGACAATGATCCAATCAGTGAAGTTAATTCCAGTGGAGAAATAATTTATCTTATATTAAAATAATATTATCTGATTCAACGCCAGCAGGGGGAGATCAATGAGGTAACTTTTGTTTTATCAATATTAAATGATTATGCTTTTATGCTGTTGTTAAAATACAATTGGAGTGTTTCTAAAATTCATGAAGCTTGGTTTGGAGATGAAGTTAAAGTTCGCTCCTCTGTGATTTTTCACAAAGTTAAACCACCCCAATTGAAGAAATAGACATGGCATTCTTTACTATTAGGTGCCCTAAGTGGTGTGGTGAGTTTAGCTAAGTAGGGTCGCTGTAGGAGAGGAAACAACCTTGGCAGGTGATAACCTGCCATAAGTACATTAGAAACATGAATTAAGTTAGCATTACACAGATATAGAAATGGCACTACTTATTACAAAGACATTGGGTTTGCAAATATATTTTACAAAAAGGGCTGAACATTACTAAGTGTGTTTAGGCCTCCAAAATTTAATTATTAAAAGTGTATACCTTAAGGACAAAGATTTAGAAGGACAACTATGTTGAGCCCTCTAAGTTTGACGAGTCTGTTGCTTAGGTATTTTGCTCTTTTGCTTATTAAGTATTGACACGGGTTGATTATGTATTATACGTATAGCTTAGTTTCGGTTGTAAGTTAGGGAATAAAATGAGCTAATGCTTAAGCTTTTTGATGATATAATTCAGTTTTTTATGATTAAATTGATTATAAATAAGTTATTTTGTTATGTTGTTATGTTGTTTTCACAATGTTAAGTTTACATGCTCGAATTCGACGAACACTCGTCGCACCTTCACAACTCTACTGCTCTTGCATCATATCCACTTCATCTTAGGCACATCAGGTTTGTTCCACATTCCGTAGATAAAGAAGAATGTAGCCATTTATTACCATGGTTAAGACGTAAGGCCGGGACTGAAATTACGTCCCAGCTAACTATTGGGAATTCAGTTTATGGCAGGTAACTTTTGTAACTACTGTTGTTAAAAAATACTACAAGGTTAATAACTATCTAAGTCAACCAACTTTAATCTTTTAAATGTTTAACGAGAAACAAAAGGTATGAGGTTTTCCCTATTCAGGTTACCTGGGTAGAGATAATTTGTTTATATTAGACTCTCTTAGCTGGCTGGTATATTAATAGTAACGGATTAAAATTAAGTTTTTAAGATTTACAAATGTTATATACTACTTTTTAATGTCCTAAATGTAGGTCATTATTTGCTTTTAAACCGATACAAGCTGGTAATTGCATATTGAAGATATCAAGAAGCGCGATATGCTTTGTGGCTATTTATTATAGTTTGCTGCTTAAAATAGTTATTAATATATTTTTTGTTGTTACAGCACCTCACAGCGGATAGTTTACATCCTTCAGTTAGTTCTTTGTTAGGGGAAGGCTTTGCTGACGATGTAAAGCTTGCTTTGGTCGTCCTACAGCACCAAAAACTTGGTCAGGTACAATGGGTGATAAATACTAACATGTAAATTAAATAAACATGAGACTTGGAAAGTATTTAAGTTTGAAAATCGTGATCTACACACTTCAAAACCTATTTTTAGAAGATTATTCTTACAATAAATCTAACCAACTGATAAGATACAAAAGTTGGAATGCTTGGGACTTACAAGAGATTATTTGTTTGTATTTAGTTTCCAGCTTATTGTTCGTATGAAGAAGTAGTGTTTTTTCTTCATTGTTTAGTTCATAATAGTGGCATGTCACTATTATGTAAGGTTTTGTTTGTTGCACTTTGGTGCATGATTTTTGCCTATGTAACGGGCTTTGATGTAGGATATCACCTACATCCATTGTACTTTAACGTTTTTTTTGGTGTAATACAATTTACCGGGGAAACCCTCTACCCAAAAAAGATACAAAAGTTGACCAGCACAAGAACACGAAAAAAACTCCACATTTATGCTCTAACATTTTAAATTATTGAAAGCTAGAAAGAATGTACAAAATAAGTTCCCCATCCCTCTTTACTGTTATAAAGACTAAGGGGAAGTGTCGGTCCTCTTGATGATGTCGGCCAAAACCTTGCCTTAGAGACATAATGTAGATACTCTTTTTGTGTATCCTCTGGTGCAGGCTTCTGAATGTGCCCCTAACGTCAGCTGTTTTCTGCGGCTCGAGGAGATGCATAGAACGGTACGTTTACGTATACCTCGATTGCTTTTATAATAAATTATTCCTTTTACTTGAAGCACTTTTTATTTCCGCAGATACTTTGGAGCGATGAGGAATTGGAGATGATCAAGACAAGCTTGTTATATAAGCAAACGCTGAAATATAAGGATCAAATTGAAAAGATCTACTTATCCATAAAACATGTATGTGTTTTACTAATATTAGTTTGTGCAAGCTCACTAATTAATTTGTGATGCGCAGAAACTTATAATTTCTATGCAGGCTCTTGACTGCTTTCCTGAATATTTTGAAGACATCACATTGGGCAAGTTTAAGCATGCATACAATCTGGGTAAAACATTTTATCAGACTCCATTTTTTATTTTACTTTGTAAAGGTTCTTTGTCACCCAACAGCTTTATATCTGGTATAAACAAAACCAAAAACATATTATGAACCAAGTTTTGTTTGTTGCGCAAATGAAATGGATGGATATTTAATAGGACTCCTCATACCATAATCTCACTCTTATAAAACTTGAATTGATGTCGTTTTAACTATCTTTCAAACAATAAAACTCAAGGTCCAAATCAGAACCAGAAATATATTCAATTAGTTTAGTTATTGGCTGGTTTCAGTTTCATTAGTTTTTATATGCTTGGTTCTAATTTTGGTTTGGTCCTATGTGGTCCTGTCCTGCAGAATAGAGATGATGGTTATAAGAACAATGGCTTTCCCTTTACTGTATTTTCTGATATGTATGATTATTATTGAAGGTACTAGCCATGAATGATTATTATTGAAGGTACTAGCCATGAAGCAGAATGTCGTCCCTTTCTCATCCCCAGTACCTGCTCCAAGGAAAGCTCAACCAAGGAAACAAGAGCGGCAGGTGAAAATGTCCCACCAACTGCATCAGCCATTGAAGCTGCAGCATCTAATGTTGATGCTGTTGAAAATGGTGAGGAAGAAGGTATGCATACTTTCATTGATATCCTAGCATTTGTCATACTAACAACCTGTTTGAGAATTTGTCGTATCTAAGAATGATATTCAGGTTAACCCAACACGAACAAGGGTTATTCGGGTTCGCGAGAATAAAATTCTTACCCGTATATGGCTGTAGTAAGGTTTGGGTAATTCGGGTTCTGGGTGACCCAAATAAGCTCTATTATAACAAAAACAAAATGAAAAATGGATAATTTTTTTAAAACAAGGAAATGTATGGAAAATATTAAAAAAAGTACGGGGGTTAATCTGGAAAATCCGAAAAAAGTTTTTCAACCCATATAGCTCGACCAGAATAAGCTTCTTTGGGTTAGGGTGGGTCGGGTTAGTCGGGTTTCATGTATTTTTTACACCCTTAGCTGCATACCTGGGGAATAAATGTCTTTAGGGTTAGGCTAAAAGAATGGATTAATAGGTAATTCAGTTGACACTTAGATAATCAGTATTGTTGATCACTTTCGAAATGAAGATCCATACACACAAATAATTATGTCTTTTTTGTAAAAAAAGAGGGTTTTTATGAATTTCTTCTTGAACAGCATATAAGTATGTGGTGTGATCAGAATATTGTGATGGTGAACGCTTTATCTCCATAGGGAAACCGCCATCTTATACCCTTTGGACCTTTAGGGGAACCTTTGACTGCATTTTCCCATGCAGATATCGCTATAATCCATCACGCTGACATGGTACAAAGCATCCTTCAGCCGAACAAGACTCGATGAATTCTGCATTAGTGTCTTTCTGTTAGTTTGCAAGTGTTTGTTAAGGATTGCAGGTACGAGATCTTAGTCTTTCAGTTATTGAGTCTACAATTCTTGCAAAGAATCGGTTTGTTTATGTATATTGGTCTACAATGACCCCCTCATACTTTTTAAAAGTTCTATGTGCAAAGATAGTTTTATGTGTTTTTGCAATTGGTTCTCCTGATTTGTTCGTGCAGAGGATTGAGACGGTACCATTATACCATTTTTCTTTTCAAAATTCTATATTTTAAATGATTAATGTAAACATGCATTACATCGCCTCATATTCTAGCATAACCAGTATCTACTAAAAGGTGCTTTTTATTGAGTTTGATTTTGTCAAAGCCTCTTTATTGTAGATCTATTGGTATTTCAACACGAACAAAAGGTGTCCATGTTGTTATCTTCTGGTTGCTTGGTCATTTCGTTTTCGAGTCATTAGTATAATTATTTAGAGGCCATGCTATGAAGACTGTTGTTTTAGGTGGTCCTGGTCTACAAAAAGTTGTAGTTCAAGATATAAACTTAATAACCCTTATGGAAACCTGATGCAACCCAATGTGCATGGCATGGAGACATGGTTTGGTTCGTCATCATGTGGTCCGATTGAACGCGCAAAAGGTGAAACAGTGAGAGGGGAGTTGGCTAAAGCAAAACCACAAAAGACGGTGAGTATTAACCACACAGTGGAGTTTATAGATGGTTATCTAAGCAACAAGAAGAGAAAGAGGAATACAATGGAGCAATGACCTTCAATGGATATCGAAGATGATGAAGTAAACCAATGAGGTCCTTCTAAAGGTGGGTAAGAACCAAAGATGACAAATGAATAAATCTTTGGAATGAAGTGTAAAGATTAGGATTTGGTGTCACGATTAGTCGATAAATATAATTTACCAAAGCTTTATTTGCGTTTCATGAAGTGTCGTTCGTTTTCGGTGTCTTTGAACATAGTTTAATAAAATGGAAATTAATGAGATGACAAATGCATGTATTATACCTTGCTTCACACTTGCACTAGATATGGGTTGAACCTAGAGCGGATGGAGTTTTATTTTTGTTGGATCACGCACTTGGTGATTGTGTCTTTAGTGTGTGTAAGATGCGAGCCAAAGAGAGTAGAATTATTCTCAAAATAAATTTGTTCATTAATCCCCGGAAGATGAATGTTTACCCACATGTCAACTTTAAGTGTAAAAGTTGGTATGCTAGCTCTTCGGTGTGATGCCACTCATGTACTAATGTTCACACATATATAACTTTTGTTGTTCGTGATGTAATCCATACTATTTGCAGCCTCAAACCTTGGTCAATCACCAAGCCACAGGATAAAGTAGGAACAATTTTATATCAAGGAGGTTTTGTTAAAAAAATGGTTTAGAGCACTAGAGAAGATGGAAGCAAAGTTCTATTGTGCGAGGGTGACGTATGTGGTAAAGAACGTCTCAGATGGTGCCTCAAAAATTCCTTAATAGTTTATTAGCAAATCAATCAACAAGAATTATTGTTGCAATATCTTGCTTTCGTTTCATTTTCTTTAATGAATCAATATTGCATTATAAGGGTTTGATTATGTGGTGTATGGATCAAGAATTATTTAAAGAACCAACGTTGTGCACTGATGTGTTTCAAAAGCTTTAAATTTATAATGACTGAAAATACCGATTTTATTATAGGGAAACACACGGGTAAAAGTATAACGCACGTATGTAGTATAATATTTTTAGGTAAGACCAGGTCGTCCACAGGGATTTGAGTAGCGTTTAAATAATCAGAAAGAAAATAAACTTTAACTTGAAAATGACTTTTTGTTTTACCAATGATAATAAAGATGACTAATCGGATAGTTGCAAATAATTCATAAGCATTGGAAATGATTAGACCGCGAAGAATGGACCTTAATTTATAAAAAAGATTTTCTCGTCAGAAAACGTTTTCACGAATTAACTTACTTAACTCAAGACTTATATTTAGTTAACTAGACCAAATGTGTCACTCAAATAATCCAGTTACTAGTATATCAAAGCTTATTTGTTTATCAATTACGAAAGTGGATTTCTCGGCACAAGCGATAAAGATCATAGACAAATTTTTAAAACCACATAGATCATACCGGGTCTTTCGACCTATACCAATATGACTATATAATTTAAGTTGATAAGCAAAGATGGACAAGATAAGATAAAATAGGATTTCAACATAAGCTTGAGATTAAAGGGATCATGGTCATACCAAATGCTTATTTATTATCATAACATCACCGAGTAGTCATGAGAGATTTAGCCTCTCATGGCTAAAATGTTCATAACAAAAGTAGATTTAACATAAACTTCCATTATTTCAATAACTAAGTTGATAACCGTCTTCGTTCTTGATCGTTAGATCTTTATTCTTCAAAGGAGTAGTGTTTTGGTGTTTGTATGGGTGAGAGGATTGGTGTGTGTGTGTGTGTGTTATATGGAATTAGAAGAATGGAGAGGAGTGATTTGAGAGTGAAAATTCGTCCTCCATTTATAGGCTGAATTTGGGAAAAGTACGGCACATACAAAGGAATGTGCGGCGTACTTGGTGATTAAATGCACTAGCATTGAATGTTATTTGAGAAAGTGCGGCGCACATAAAAGAATTTGCGGCGTACTCGGGGTGTAAATGCACTTGCATTAAAGTCTTCATTTTTTCTTCTCATCATATGGAAAGTGCGGCGCACTTAAGGTAAGTGCGGCGGTTTTTGTCTATTTAGGTAAGTGCGGCGTACATTAGTGGAGTATGGCGTACTTCTTGTTTATTTAGCTTGATATCTTTTCTTTTCTTTGTATTTGTCTTTCAAAGTGTGTAATTTCCTTGAGTTTTAGTCTGTAGTGTCTTCAAGTGAACCTGCAAGCAATTTAAGCTTATTATGTATCGAAAGTTCACGAGAAATGATAGAATATATACAAATAACGCCATAAAGAACATGTATAATTTGGGCGTTATCATGTACAAATAAGATTTATTTTGCATTTAAAGTGACGATGTATACTTTATTTTTGCGGATAATTAACTAACTTTTACTTTCTTTTATCGGATAATTTATTAATTTTTATTTTCTCTTACTGGATGAATATTCATTTCTTTTCGTTCTGCACTAAATATGTTACAATGTTTATAATTGATTAACCCTTAATTTTTTCAACGATATTCATAAGGCTCACCCGTCGCTCAAAATAGGCACTCCGGTTATGTGCATGAGAAACAATCATAAGGCCGGACTATGTAACGGAACAACACTTCAGGTAATAAGAATGAGAACAAATATAATTGAAGCTAAGATAATACCAGGTGGTAGTGTGGGTACTATTTGCGCGATTTCGCGTATGGTTATTACCTTGTCAAACACTAAGTTACCGTTTAAACTAAAGCGACGACAGTTCCCTATTCAAATTGCTTTGGTATGACAATTAAATAGTCAAGGAGGGCCAGACGTGTCTAAGGTTGGTTTGTTTCTTTAGAGGCTGGTTTTCTCTTATAGGAAACTATATGTCGCTGTCTCAAGGGTCAAGAGCATGGAAAGTTTGAAGATCTATGTTGTGATATAGATGGTAAATACACAAATTCGACGATTAATGCTATGTTTAAAGAAGCTTTATTTCAAATTTGATCAAAAAAGCATATACTTTTTAATGGTAGATAATTTATTAGCTTTTACTTCCTCTAACTGTATTACCATTCATTTGTTTTTGTTCCTTATTAACTATATAAAACTTTGACGAAGTTTACAATTCATTAACCCTTACTTAATTTATTCTTTGGATACTCACAAGGCGACCTGCTCATCGAGCGGGCTACGCAACTATCTACAAACAAATAGATTCTATGTTACAAATATAAACTTCTCAAAGAAAAAAAATTTAATCTAGATTTAAAAGTAATATTAATGGTTATGGCAACGCAAACATAATCGAGTGTTATACTCAAAGATCTGACCATAATCATACACAAAATCACACCTACCAATTGATAAAAAACTTCAACTATTTAAAATTGATAAATTACATTCTCTTATACACAAGTTTTTCTTAAAAACATTTTTTTTAAATAACAACTTTTAAAAATTGATAACTTATTTTTTTATTATTTAATATACAAGTCTTTTAATATTTTGTCATGTATAATTTTCAATAAACTTAATACAAATTCTCTACAGTTACTTCAAAAAACATAAATAATTGACAAACAGTGGTACAATGCTTAAAAAAATATTTGTATAATATACAATTTTTAAAAACAAATAATTACCAAAACAAAAAATGTAAACTATAATTACAAGTCATGCCTGCCCATCGGGAGGGCTTAGCCACTAGTATATATATATATATTAGGTTCAATTGATCTTACGTAAACTTGAATTTAATCTTTAATAAATTTTAAAAAGCAGGAAACTACTCACCCCCCTCCCCCTTTCTAGTTTCCACAACTGGTATCAGGAGCGGGCTAACCCAAGATTTTTAAAATAAACTGTATTTTAAAACATGAATCGATCTATAGAGTCTGAAAAATACCTAGAAGGGCAATCCATGCAAAGACCACCACTTGATAGATTTATTTACTGAAAAGATAGATTCGAGACTTATGTGAAATCGAAAGATCTAGATCTTTGGCATGTTATTACCCATGATGATTTTCTACCTATTGAAAAGGATGAAACTGTACCATTTGATAAACAAACTGATAATCTTAAAAGAAGGCTTGCTAAAAATAATGAAGCCAAAACGGTAATATATAATGTTTTGCCACGTAAAGAATATGAAAGAATTTTTATGTGCAAAATCGTAAAAGGAAATTGGGAAACTTTATTAATCACTCACCAAGGTAAATAGTCAAGTAAAAGACAACGAAATAGATCTTCTTGTTAAACAATATGAACAATTACAATTCCAAAAGAGGAATCAATAGATAATGCTTTTGCTAGATTTAACAACATTATTACTAGTCTAAAAGCACTTGATGAAGGTCATTCTAGCAAGAATTATGTTAGAAAATTTCTTAGAGCTCTACATCTTAAATGGAGAGCAAAGGTCACGGCTATTGAAGAGTCGAATGACTTGACATCACAATCACTTGACGAACTTATTGGTAACTTGAAAGTTCATGAAGTGATAATTAAGAAATATTCTGAACTAGTCAAAGGAAAAAGAGAACAAAGTAGATCTCTTACCATAAAGGCTAAAAAGGACTCTAGTGATGAAGAAAGTTTGACTTCCAAGAGTGAAGACGAAGAATACGCTATGACGGTTAGGGATTTTAAGAAGTTTTTCAAAAGAAGATGTAGATTCGTGAGACAACCACGAGATGAAAAGAAGTCTTTCCAAAGGAGCCGGGATGACAAGAATGGAAAGAACGATAGAAAATGTTTTAGATGCGGAGATCCAAATCTCATTATCGGAGAATGTACGAAGCCACCAAGAAACAAAAACCAAAGGGCTTTTGTTGAAGGATATTGGAGCGATAATGGTGAAGAAGAAGAAGAAAAAACCAAAGACGAAACATGTCTTATAGCTCAAGCATCTAATGAGGTACTTTCCAAAGCATCTAATGAGGTACCCTCACCTTTTCCCAGAAACCTCACCACCGAATACCATAAAATGAATTTCGAGACAAAATTCTTTCAACGAGGAAAGACTGTGACAACTAAAAATTTCAGGTTTACTTTTACTTAAAAACTTGAACAATTTACTTTAAATGCATACGTACTTGCTTTAATTTATAACCGAAGAGGTTAACCCACGTACTATGAAAAACAACTTTGAACGTATTCCGACATTAGACTAAGTTTAGTCTACATATATTTAGTACATTATCTTACTCATAAACATATTTTACAAGTCATATGCATTAAATTTTATAACTTTTACGTAAGTCATATAAGCTTGCATGATTTTGCATGCATGCATACAGAATTTACCCTCTACTTCACCACATTATATACTTATATAACTACACCTTATACTTTCAAAAACTATACAACCCCCCCCCTACCCAGCCCTTCTAGAATTTAGAATACATTAGAAGGAATGGAACCAAATTGTTTTGAAGCTTATAAACACAATACATCTATTTCAATAATAAGTCAAATGTGTATAGAGCAAGATACTATTTCTCAATTTCCTTCCCCTTTTTTCCTCTCTTAAGGTTGGCCAAGCCACTCGTCCCCTCCTAAAATATGCTTGTACATAAACATGTGATCACTAGTTAAACAATTCAACCTTCCTTAACTATTTCTTATATAAACCAACTAAATTTCAAACTCACATATCTCTTCTTTCTCTCTATTATTTTTAGAAAGAACGAGGGTTTTTCAAGATTACTTAGTTAAATAAACTAGGGTTCTGGAAGAACAAACTAGGGTTATATTAAGTGTTCTTGGGTAATTTGTGCACTTTTAATCATCTAAATCATCACCATCTCTTTGTAAGAATCCTATAATATTTATGTTCATTTATTATAACCATCTCATGCTTGTTTTCATATCACTACTATATACTTATTCTGTAAAAACTTGAATTAAACTTGTTTATGAAAACCCTAATATGAGCAAAATTTTATATCAACGTGTACACATGAAACACCACTTTAAAAAACACTTAAGGCGCATTTCTTGATCTCACAACTTATTATTATGTCTTAAGAAGTTCCATTATGAATTTCATGAATTCAAAAAATTTATTACTATTATTAGAATCTCATAGAAGAGAAAGTGTCCAAAACTACACCCTGAACTTTACACAAACTTTTGAGCACCTTAAGAGTAGTTTGGCATGTAGAGCCTTTTAATCTTTTTATAGATAATACATAGGCTTAAACTTAGCTAGTTGAATCAACACTAGAGGATAAATATTGAGTGAGTTATGACCAAACCAAAACCGGCAAAACACTCTGTCCTAAAAACATTTTGACATTCGTGTCTTGTAAGACACATACGGACCTTTAAACTTTGATTCATGTTGTAAGGCTTACATTTTTAGAATTACAACTAAAAAATCTTCAACCTAGGCTTTTGAATTGACTTATTTCAGTAGAAAATAAAAGAGTTATGAACCCAAGAAGTTGGAAGTAAGTTCTGCCACATAAAAAACTGCTCATATTTTCTAAGTTAAATTACTTAGTACACTTGATTTAAATCACATTTTTGAACATGGTAAACCTTAGACACAAGTATATATGAGTGATAAACATATTCATAAAACTCATGTGCATTTATTTCACTTCATATTGTAAACTTAAAGCGCCTTATTATTTAATTAGGTTCATGTTAGGATACTTGTTAGTTTAGAACTCGTACTACTCTGGAATTACTTATTGATTAAAGTGAGTTTCATAGCCTCACTTTTTACTTGTTTTGAAATACATGGGGTGAGAATACATTGCTTAATTTTTTTACGGACACGAGTACTTTAAACATTTATGGAATGTTAAAGTTTTCCTATTGCCATGAAGTCCCTACTATCATGAACCTTTAATTACTTTGTGTAAGCACGAATGCATTGAGTAGATCTATTAGGGTTGAAAACCTCGTCTGGGTATGCATACTGTTACCTACCATGTCAAACAGACGTATTTCATTTGAAGAACTTTAGGTCTTTGGCAAAGCATCTAATTGGGGCAAACTTATAACAACTTGAACTTGGGTTACATTAACGCATCGGTGTCATGATCTTAGTCCATTAGTAATACTTTTTGTGTGATATTTTATTCGTTATAATAGTCACATACACTTGGAAATCTTGTGGTCCACTTTTATACTTATTTAAACCTATGATCTCACCAACTTTATGTTTTTTTAGCATGTAATTTCTAAAGTCAATAAATTGTATGGCTAGCTTTCATGGAGTCTCATGGTTAGAGTCACCCGTTGTGGTTGCGTCTCATGAACATTTCTTGCATTACTTTGTTAATTTATTACTTTCTGAAAAAATCATCATTTGTGTGGAAATTATGGATTGTACTTGGCGGGAAACTTATTTTTACTTAAATGTATAAAATGAACATCTTTTTAAACTAGTCATTTAGAGATCGTTCTTTATATTCTTATGTTTCTTATGCTATGAAGTCACGCCCTGGTTACCTTTCTGTTGCAATAATTTAGAGGTGTGACAGATTGGTATCTAGAACCAAGGTTATAGAGAACTAGGTTGCATTATTAGGCCTAGACTATAACCATTGCATCATAATATTTCATCATAACATTCTGCGTGCATACTCACTATACTTTCACACTTACTTTATGCAAATGTTTACACTTGCTTTTATATAACTGATGCTTATATAAATACTGAAATTGTCACAGCGATATGTCCGCCTCCCACATCTCAATATATTCGGACTTTGACGACGAGAGAACCGGCTCGTCTGTCTCTTACATTATATTATCAGACTCAGAGGCTGGGGACACTGCTTCGCCTCCTGCACTTGCACCACTATCGCCCAACTACGTTTTGACGTTACCAGATTATGTTTGAGCTTTTGACACAGAGACCGAGCCGTTTGAGGCACCAGCATCACCTGATTATACACCAGGTTTAGACACAGAGACCGAGCCTTTTGAGGAAGACCCTCAGGAGGCTAACCCAGAGAAGTCTTCAGAGGAAGACCCTTCAGAGGAGGATCCGTCTGATGAGGATCCGATGGAGTATGATGAGCCACTACCGGCTCAAGCTACACCTGTACCACCTACCCAGCCACTACCTACTATATATGCCCTTATTGTCCATCCTGGACAAGAGATTCCCTTACGCTACCCGTATAGGTTACACCTTAATGGGCCACTTTTGATGCTTACGTCGAGGAAGACAATGCGGGTATCATTTACCCTTCCACCAGCTATCGAGCTGTCTATCGTCGAGGAGATTGCTGCACCACCTCGTAAGAGGTGCAGACCACCTTCCCCACCACCATCACCTTCATCATCATCAACACCATCATCACCATCACCACCACCTGCTATGTTACCACATCGCAAGAGATTCAGGATGACCTCACCACACCAGGATGCTACTATTGAGGCTACGAACGAGGCTATCGTACCTGCTAGAGTTCAAAAGAAGTTTGCTGACTGCCGTTGGATGTGGGTTTAGCCTAGGATTTGTGTCTAGAGAGATAAGGAGGGTCCACCTAGCACCTTCAAGATTGAGGAGAACTCTACAACACCCCACATACTACCAGTTATCGGTGAGCCTATCCAGCACACCGTACCTCTACTTGTGGTGAGGATTTTCCGCCACGAGTATCAAATCCACGTGATGCAGGATCATTTGGAGGAGATTTCACTAGAGAGGTTTGAGGCTATAGAGAAGGATATCGAGGGACTCTATGATGACATCACAACATGATGTAGAGACCCTTCATACTACCCTAGAGATAGCTCGTGAGAGGATCACGGACTTAGAGATCCGCCTAGAGGATACAGAGACTCGCTTACAAGAAAGCATGGATGAGAGCTCTAGAGGATCATTTCAGACCACCTGGCGAGAGACGATAGATTGGTATCATATGTAGCTATAGTGATATTGTAGCCTACTAAGTTGAGTAGTACTCGACTAGTAGCATTAATATGATGCTTGTACTCTTTTATTTTTTGTAAAAAGATGTATCAAGTATTAATCCTATTATGTTGGTTATGATTATGCTATCTTGTGTTGTTGATTTATTTTGCCATGGTTGTTTATATTATATCTCTACGTGTTATGACTTTATCTTATGCAAATTGTAGTCCTTTATGATTTTAAAATAAAATGCTGACGACAAGACAAGGTTTGAACCTTACCGCCATTGAACAATTGATAGCTCCACATGTGGCTGATGCAATGACAGCCTACGAGGCTAACCGACACAGCAAGAATGGAATGAACAATAAGACAAGTGGAAGTGCTGTAGGTGTGGAGCACACAGTTCGTAGCTGTTCTTACAAGGAATTCTTGACATGCAAACCCCATAATTTCCATGGAACAGAAGGAGTCGTTGGCTTATCTTGATGGTTTGAAAAGATGGAGTATGTATATCACATTTGCAATTGTGCTAAGAATTTCCAAGTGAAGTATGCTACATGCACCTTGATGGATGGAGCACTAACTTGGTGGAACTCCTATGTGCACTTAGTTGAACTTGATGCTTCTTGTGAAACAACATGTAAGGAGTTGAAACAAATGATCACCGATGAATACTGTCCAAGGAATGAGGTTCATAAGATAGATACTGAACTCTATAATTTGTCAGTAAAGGGAACTAACATCGTGTGTTACACCAAGCGTTTTCAGGAGCTGGCGTTACTTTGTCCCATCATGGTTACACCCGAGTACCAAAAGATTGAGAGGTATATCTCGGGTCTTACATATGACATTCAAGGGAATGTTACCTCATCTAACCCAAAAAAGATCCAAGAAGCCATCTGCATGGCTCATGACCTAATGCATCAGGTCACGCGATCTAAGGCTGTAAAGGGTGGATAGAACAAGAGTAACTAGGATGGAACCAAAAACCTCTGGGCAGCAGAACAAGTGGGAAGAGGTAGTCAGGGCTTTTACTTTTGGAACAGGTAAAAGGAAAGGGTATGTTAGAACCGCACCTCTATGCAATCGATGTAAATTTCACCATGTTGGACCTTGATCAGTCAAATACGGAAACTGCAACAAGATTGGTCAAATAGCCAGAGACTGTAAGGCCCAGATGTGTTTTAAAAGATTTAAATTTATAAGACTAGAATTACTGGATAATATAAAGAAACACACGGGAAAAGTATAAACCTCGTATATAGTATAGATTTAGGGTAAGACCAGGTCGTTCCACGGGATTGGAGTTTCTAAAAAAGTTAATAAGTTTTGCATAATGAATATCTTTAAACTTGTCATGAATTTAAAGATAAAAGGGCACAATTTGAATTTCAGATGATTAAAACATATGGTTATTTAGGGGTGAGAGCAAAGATGATGAACACATGAATAGTAATGAACTCATGAATAAAGATATAAACACTTAAGTAGACGGGCAGTTATTCAAGTGTTTGTCTATTTTATATAAAATAAAATCCTTTCGGCCTTTAATCTTTTATATAATCTTCAAGTTTGATTCATGTTGGAAAATAATAAAGATAAGCTTGTTCAATCAAGTCCTTAGACATAAGATTGAACCTTAAACATTTTTATACTCGGGTTTGATAAACAATTTACTTGTTAATTCTCACAAAACGAATACTGAATTGTCATAGACAAACAACTCAAAATCCAGCACAAAAATGGAGTCTTTCAACCTACATCCATTATATATGATAAATCAAGTGCTTAACAAAGATCCAATAAATCCAATATCAAGTTTAACTTCATTATTTGCCAAAAAAATTATTTTTCATCATGTTTATAATCGGACTCTCATTTATCCCAAATAAACATAAAAGAACTACTCCATAATCATGAAAGCAAACCACATTTTGAACAATATAAACTCAGTAGGAATCATATTTAAGAAGGAAACAAGATTGTACCAATTACAAAGATCAAATGGTAATGGATTCACACGTGTTCTTCCACGAAAACTAAACTTAACCCAAGTAGTAACCAAGAATTATGAACAATCATGTCACAACTGCTTATACTCTTCAAAATACACTTCTTTGCTTGCTTGAAATCTGGGTTTAGATGAACTAAGGTTTTGGTTTCTCCTAATTATTCTTGTTGTGTGATTTGTTGCGTTTTTTATGCGTTTTTGGTGATGATAATCCCTGGCCTAGAGGCCTCTATTTATAGCTTCAAATGGGTTGAAATCATTATGGCAAAAGATGAGTGAAAGGTCACCATATCAATGCAAATTTCGTAACTACAGGTTCAAGTACGGCGCACTTCCTTAGAAGTGCGTCGTACTTGCTCTAGCATTCAATTTTCTCTCTCCCTGTTTTAAAGTACGTCACACTTCCTTAGAAGTGCGCCACACTTGGCTCCAGCTCATTTAATACTTCATTTTTCTTCTTCTAGATCCTTACTTTAACATTCGTTAGTGTGTTTAACGGACATCTTTAGTGTTTTTAGTCTTTTTGCGTTCTTCGGTCCTGAAATAACTTTTACTCAAATAAGTATCTAAACATGCGATATTTAATATATTTATATAGATAATTTATATATTTACGAGGGATATTATATGTATTTTTGGAGCGTTATCAAATCCTCCATACTTAGCTATTGCTTGCCCTCAAGCAATCAAAGCGAAAATTACCTCGCTTTATTTGTGGAAGAATGAAACAAATTAATGATCACAAGCTAAGATAACGCGACAAAGCAACTCACGAATTTTCAGAAATTTTTAATTCACACACGCTTAATTTTTAGTGGAGTAAATAATGTAAGTAAGTCACTCAAATTCTCAGTCATTATTCATTCAAATTACCATAAGCTTGTACAAGAAACTAAACAATTTCGATGGGGCGTAAGCAGGAGACATAATCATCAAATGAGAGGGTTTTATTTGGTACATATGAATTTGATATTGAATGGGAATTTTTGGTTTATTTTTGAATTTAAATGTCAAAAAGGTCTATAATCAAATCATTATCAGCAATATCCGCAAGTATACTAACTTTCTTCATTTTCCTATTTTTGGCTTATTTTTGCCTTATTACTTTTTATACTTTTTCTTTCATCCGGGGATACTTGTTTTCCCACATACTTATGATAAGCATACTAATTCAAATGAACTTAGAAGTTTGCAACCTTCACACTTCATTATAATAGCAATACCAACTTTAACGTTCAACAATACATACGGATAATGCATCAAATAATTTAATCATAAAACTTTTGACAAGGGTTAGGCTAAGGTTTAATGTTGTATTATTATTTTTTAAGCACTAAAGGTAAGTGCTAACAATTGGTTTTTACCTCTTTATCAAAAAATGTCTATAACACGCGAACGTACTCTCACTGCGATTTCGTAAAGATTTCTAGCACAATTTATAGAATCAACAAATCACCGGCACACTCATACACAAAGAAATCAAGCATAAAAGATGTATGCTTTAGAATAAGAATAAGCTCAGAATTCCTCACATTTTCAGTGGTAATGGGTATAAATATGCTAGCAAAGTTATTGATCCAGAGTCAGATTTGCTTATATGATCAATAAAACGTTTTTCTTCCAAAATTTAAGTTTTTATACTTTTTTACTAATTTTAGCATATAGCAGTTTTTATAATTAGAAAACATAGATAAGTTTTTTATATTATATATATTTGAAAATTTTAGTTTTCCTATTTATCTCCCCTCCCCCATACTTAATATGAGCATTGTTCCTAATGTGAGAATATTATAAAGAAAATATAAATTGGAAAAGTAAATAGGATAATACTTCCTTTATTTTTCTTGTCCTACGAATTCTGCAAAACTGCACGAAGCTTCGTATATGAACTCATACTGCTTTTCACTTTTCTTTTTCTTCCTGCGATAATAATTAAACAAACAATACAATACAAATAATACAAGATACACATAGATAATATTAATACTATGAGAGCGAGAAAGTAAAATATTGTTTTAATGCCAACAAAGGCATTTTACACACCATAGTAATAATAATAATGTTTTAAGAAATTATTTTTAAAACCCGTGACCTACATACGGTCACCAAATCCAACTTGTGTCATCTCGACACTACTCCTGATCCTGCTGCAGTGGCTCCTCATCATATGCGGGTGCATGTAAACTCCCTGCAATGGTATTCTATAATGCCCAGTCATATGCTCAAAAATACCAACATATCTGTCAGAATGATATGACTGCCTACGAGGCATTCTCTCCAACTAATCCTGACGAATCTCCATGCGACCCATCCTGTCAAATAAATCACTAATACTCGGGCATGGGGGTCTTAGCATAGCAACTCGTAATACACCGGATGATGGGTCCTCAGCAATCAACCTCCCATTAGAGTAGATTACCTCTCTAAGGGGGTGGCATCTAAAGCTCTACAGTAAGTCGTGGCACTCAACCTATCTAGCACCTCATCAGTCAATAAATTCATTCTCTTTGCCATCCTCGTGATAAACTACCCGCAACAGATCATGTTCTCTCTATGGCTTCTAGCTCCCTTGCTTTTAAGCCACTTAGCAATTAACCAAGCCACATTCGCATACCTATTTTGATGCTTAGCTTCAAACATACTCGTCAACCAAAGCTTATTTCTTTGCACTTTGTCATATCTTGTTGTTCTTTGACATAAACCATATGTAATCATTTTATGCAATACCTTAAGAACAAGACTCCTAATGTTTCAGGTAAGACTCCTAGACAAGTGTAGCTCCTCCTCCCTACTAATGCTCAATCAGTAATCCCTAGCATTAAAATTCTCATCACTACACAAACCTCCTTGAAAGTATACCTCAAATCCTCCATCGCTTATCTCAGCAGAATGGTACAAACCCAAACGATGAGCAAACTCTAACAAAGTTAGTGTATGTCCACGACTTCCCAACCTAAACTTAATCAATTTCTTGGTCATCAATTTATCATCCGTCACTACCTCATCAAAGTCATAGGTTGCATAAAACTTGTGACATAACTCGGTGTAAATAGGTTCGCTGATATCAAAGGCTCGTTGTCACACCCCGATAATGGCGGAAACTCTAGAATGCAACATAATGATCAATCATAACACAAGATACAAAATAGAGAAAACTACATTGCATAAACCCTAAGTGCTATGAAGACCATCAACCTTGAACAAACTCAAGTGATGTCCCAAATCGTAACTAAAATCCACAATCTCTTACAATTTATTCAAATGCCCACACAGGGGACCATAATCCAAACTTATTCCAAAACATCCGAAACTAAAATCAAACAACAAGCAAGCAAGACTTCAAACGAAATTCCACACGGGATACTTCTAAGTCTGCTATCAATTACCAAAATACTCTTCTTTCACTTCACCAGAAAATGATACTCGAAAACGTCAACAATAATGTTAGTGAGCTCGTTAGTTAACCATAACCCCATAAGATGTGCCAATATTCAATAGGTGGACAATAGTGCTATAATGGACAGTGGAATATATTCAAACCAACCTTGGCATCACGCTAATCAATAACGCATAATGTCACTACGCACCTAAAAGGCCTACGGCTGGAGCACTAAAATTAGGGAGCAAGGACTACACAGCACACCTGAGGTAGGCGTAACATCCGCTCCAATACTCATACAAAGACTGGGGTATTCTACCCTCCAATGCCCTCCAACACTCATACAACACATAATAATTCACATATCCAGTCAGAAGACATATCTTGTTCCCTAAAAACAAAACCACATTCGCACATAACAATTACAATTCAAAACATTTCAAAACACATTTGAGTATCATTTTCCCCCAACGGAAAAACAATAAAAAGTGGGGCTACAAGAACTCACCTCAAGCAAGTCTTTAGCAACCAAATCTCAATCACACAAGCAAATGCAACGACGCCCGCACACGACCTAGTCCAGTTAATGTCCCAATTTAATCAATCATCCCAATTCCAAAAAAAATCTTCACGTTTGATGCATAAGTTTTAGAAGACTCGTTGTACAATTACCCCCAAACAATTTAGTGTGTGATGTTTAAACCGACTTAACACCACAATTATAATAATCTCACTTCCACGATAAATACATACTTATCACTATTTAGCGTAAATAGATAAGTAATATAATAAATATTTATAATTATTAATTATAAATATATCTCGACAAGTCCATTCGGTACACCTTAGTCACTTCAAAATAATCATTATACGGTTGAAAATGAAACGTTTACTCATAATAAACACTTTAGAGAAGTTTCGAGAAAAATTATATTTTTCGTCTTTTAGTGAATTTATTAAATAAATAAAATAAAATAATTAAATATTATTTTATTATTTAAAATCAAAAATCATGTTTTTAAGAAATTTTCTAAGTATAAACTTTTTACGAAATTTCGACATGACTCGTACGTTTATACAACGTTTTCCAAGGTTTCAAACCTTATTTTCAACATTTTTCACAAATTCGACACTTTTCGACAAAATTCCAAAATCTCAATCGTTAACGCTTACCAACACGTTTTTCCCAAAATATCGTTCAATATCACTTCGTAAATACATTTCCACTTTCAAAAGTCCATCAAAATTCTCATAACTACTACATATCGCTTATTGGGCCTTAAGGCCCAACAAGGGTCCATTAGGACATATATAAGTCCAAAATACTATTTAAGTCCAAAGCTAAGGTCCATTTACATATATAAGTATATACTTATATATGTAGAAATAATCCGGACCACAATAAGCCCTCCTATTAAGTCGCGGCTCAAATAGACTTATTGGGCCGTGAGTCCATAAACTCCAAAATACGTATATTAAGCTTTAAAATAAGCTATTAAGCTACGTATCGCTTTTGGTTACTACCATAAGCCTAAAAAATAGTCCACAACATACGCCATAACACAAAAATAATCAAAATCACTTTCCTAGTGATTTTGGGAATCTACACGTGGCATATAAGCGTAAATAAGCCAAGAAATATCTTAAAAATAAGCCCGAATAAGCCATACAAGCTACTATCAAAAATAAGCATTCTAGCATCATATATTATTCAACCATCACGACCACAACATCAAAACTACAAAAACCCTCTTTTTCCTTTTTACTATTTACGAACCAAACACCACCCATTTTTATTCATTTCGCTTTTAAAAATCGATTTTCACAACGATCAACTTGTACAACTAACATCTATGCATCAAAATAAACCCAAAAGGACAAACAAAATTTAAATTTGAAAACTTACAAGAAAATCTTCAAATTTGTAGATTTTGACACGAACCGGACAACCCAAATGTTGTTTAAATGAATAACCAAACACTAGAATCAACCCCAAATATTTATTCTTCATGTTTTCTTGATTAAACTTCAAAAATTATGAGAGTGTGTGTGTTGTAGGTGCGGACGAACACAAGAGAGAAGGGAGAGGATATTTTTTTGATTTTGAAAATGAACTATGTGTAAAAATAAGGATAAGGAAAGCATCTTATGTACAATTTGGACAAGGTTAGCTAAAATTAAGCCACCTTGTCTCCCTAGTCTTCTTTTGACCGGCCATGGTATCCCATGGGGTCTCGGGCCTTTCTTTTCGTGTCGGGATCACTTAAATACTCGTAAAACTCATTAGCATTTTTATTCACTTTAAAAATACTTTTCCATTAACCTAGAGTATTCACATGACATATTTTCACTTTAAACCCTTCAAAACTCAATTTGAACAGTAACGGACGTGTCGGACTCGTTTTTTGGCATTTCTCAAAATTCACGGGTCAAACCACCCGGAATACACATAACACAATAATACCTTCCAAAAGGAATTATTAATCACAATAAACCACAATTCATCGCATATCTCATAAAATCACCACCGTCAACACAGTACAAAAATCTGAATAAACTGACAAAAGTCAAATAGTCAAAGGACTATAAATGAAATATTCAGAACATAAAAAGGGCAAAGGTTACATTCTACCCCCCTTAAAAAATTTCTCCCCCAAATTCAACTACTAACATCACTAAACAAAAGAGGGTACTTCAGCTTCATCTGATCTTCACGTTCCCATGTGAATTCAGGGCCACGTTTCGAATTCCACCGAACCTTGACGATGGCAATCCTACTACGCTTCAACTTCTTAAACTCTCTTTCCAAAATTTCCACATGCTCTTCCACAAAATTTAACTTAGCATCAACTTGAATCTCATCCAAAGGCACTTACAGTGTTGGATCAGCCAAACACTTCTTAAGGTTCGACACGTAAAACGTGTCATGAACACCATTTAATTCCTCAGGCAAATCTAATCGATAGGCCACAGGGCCTACTTTCTCAATAATCTTAAACGGTCCAACAAACCTAGGTGTTAACTTTCCTTTCTTCCTAAAGCGTACAACACCTTTCCAAGGCGACACTTTGAGCAAGACATAGTCACCTACACTAAACTCTAGAGGCTTCCTCCTCTTATCAGTATAAAATTTTCCTGACGAAAAAAAATAGAAAAACCAAATAATAGAAAACTAAAGATCATGAGCAAAGTCTAAGTCCTATCCTTAATCTGCGAGATCTTCTCAGCTAGTCCTATTGCATTAAACTCAAGTCCATCAACTTACCTTGCTCCAACCCAGCCCACATAATTGGCGAACGAACACTTTCTACATACAATGCCTAAAATGGGAGCACATCTCACACAAGAGATGTAATAACAATGATATACAAAAACCAATCAACAAAATGTTGAACATCCCAACTATTCCTCCGAAGTCCATGACACACGCTCCTTAAGAACATGTTTTCCCAAGTCTGAATAGTAACGACTCGACCCCTGACCATCGGTCTGAGGGTGATAAGCCGTACTCATATCTAAACGAGTCCCTAATGCCTCTTGCATTGACTGCCAAAACCTCGATGTGAAACAACTATCACGATCCGATATAATCAAGATCGACACACCATGTCTAACAACTATCTCATTCAAATACAATCTAGCCAACCTTTTCATCTTATAATCCTTACGCATAGGTAGAAAATGAGCAGACTTAGTCAATCGGTCCATAATGACCCAAATTGTGTCATGCCCACTACTAGTCCTAGGCAACTTAGTCATAAAATCCATAGCTATCCCTTCCTATTTCTATACGGGAATCTCAGGTTGGTGGAGCAGGCCAGATGGCCTTTGATGCTCAACCGTAACCTTCAGACAAGTCAAACACTTACTAACATATTCAACTATATCCTTTTTCATTCCAGGCCACCAATACCTATCTTTCATATCATAATACATCTTATCAGCTCCTGGGTGTACATAGTACTTTGACTCATGGGCTTCATCCATTATCAGGGTTCTCACCTCACCCTTCAAAGGTACCCATATTTGATCCAGGTAGTACAAAGTTCCGTCACTTCTCTGTCCTATCACCTCATCTAAACCTTTCTGCAATACTGCAAACTCATCCACAACCTCCTTTTGAGCCGCCAATATCCTATCTTTGATACTCGACTGAAGGATCATATTCATAGCTCTAACTCTCTTAGGCTTTACTCTTTCCTTCCTACTTAGGGCATCAGCCACCATATACGCCTTAAGCCAGGATGTATCGAATATCACAGTCATAATCACTAAAACAACTCGAATCCAGCACGCTGTCGCATATTCAACTCTTTCTGACTAAAGATATGCTGAAGACTCTTATGGTTCGTATAGATGACACTCTTTGTCCCATACAGATAATGTATCCAGATCTTAAGTGCAAACACAACCACACCCAACTCTAAATCATAGGTAGTATAATTCTTCTCATGAATTTTCAACTGCCTAGACACATAGGCTATCACTTTACCTCTTTGCATTAACACACAACCTAGTCCTATCCCGGACGCATCACAATATACCACAGAGTCTTCCGGTCCATCGGAGAGAGCTAGAACAGCCGCATTACACAACTTATCCTTCAAGGTCTGAAATGCCAATTCCTGTTCCTCACCTCAATCGAAAGTCTTACTCTTCTGAGTCACGATAGTAAGAGACTTACCTATCTTAGAAAAGTTCTCAATGAACCTACGGTAATACCCAACCAATCCTAAAAACAAACGAACCTCAGTCGGAGTTCTAGGGGCTTTCCAATTCTTAACAGCTTCAATCTTACTAAGGTCCACATAAATTCCATTACCATTTATCACATGCCCAAGAAACTGCACTTCTCTTATCCAGAATTCACACTTAGAAAACTTAGCATACAGTTTCTCCTTTTTGAGCAGTTCCAAGACTAACCTTAAATGTTCTACATGCTCCTCTTGAGTCTTAGAGTAGATTAAGATATCTTCTATAAACACTATCATAAACTTATCAAGATACGGCCTATAAACTCTATTCATGAAATCTAAAAATATTATTGGTGCTTTAGTCAGACCAAAGGGCATTACAGTAAACTCGAAATGTCCATAACGAGTTCTAAACGCAGTCTTTAGTATGTCATCCTCGTGCACACTCAGCTGATGGTATCCATACCTAAGATCTATCTTCGAGAAAAATTGCGACCCTTACAGTTGATCAAATAGATCATCAATTCTAGGAAGCGGATAACGATTCTTAACGGTCAACTTGTTCAATTCTCTATAATCAATGCACATCCTAAAAGAACCATCCTTTTTCTTAACGAACAACACCGGCGCTCCCCAAGGCGACGAACTTGGTCGAATGAAACCTTTGTCTTGGAGTTCCTTGAGTTGTCCCGACAACTCCTCCAATTCAGAAGGTGTCAAATGATAAGGAGACTTTGCTATCGGTATTGCTCCAGGGGTTAACTCAATCCGAAACTTAATTTCCCGAATAGGCGGTAATCCAGATAGATCATCCAGGAATACCTTAGGAAAATCTCTAACCACAACAACCTCTTCTTGTTTCTTATCACTATCCTTAACACTCATCAACAATCTCGCTTTCTCCATTCGTTCTCTCTCCTACTACACTAGAGCACCTTGCCCAGCTAGGTAGTGGTATCCTCACTACCTTCTCATGGCAAATTATTTCAGCCTTATAATTAGACAACCAGTCCATACCTATAATCACATCAAAACTCCCATGTCCAAAAGGTATCAAATCGATGTCAAAGACATGACCCTCGATTTCTAGTTTACAACCCTTAAAAACCTTATCAATCTCTACTAGCTGACCGCTAGCTATCCCAATCTCATATCAGAAACCTATGTCACTGGGCTCTAAGCCTAACAGGGGTATAAAAGTAGTGGAAACAAAACTATAGTCAGCACCAGAGTCAAATAAGGTAGTGGCAAAATGATTGTTCAAAGTAAACGTACCCGTCACAATGTTCGGATCCTAGCGAGCTTCCTTTGCTCACCAAAATGAATGCCCTACCCCTATCCTGGTTCCCTTGGTTTCCATGACCCTGTCCCCCGTTATTAGCAGCAACTTGATTTGGACGATTTCCTTCCGGTTCTTGTGGGCAAGCTGACCTGACATGGTCGGTACTACCACACTCATAACATGCTCTAACAGTTGGGTTTCTAGCATTGACAGGATTCACATTCCTCGGCACACCTCTACAATCCTTTGCCAATTGACCCGGGCGGTTGCAGTTGAAGCATGTGCGACAAGGCCCTCCGGGTGCATGGTAGGAGTTGTAGGTGGTACACTTGGACCAAGTACCTATATTCTCTCTTCTTACAGGGTTTACAGTAGTAGCAAAAACATTCCCAGTTCTAGTCCTCTTATTGTCATCCTTACCATTCTTATCCTTGCTAGTTTCCCTCACATTTCCTCTTTTCTTAACTTTCTTAATTGATCCATTTCTCACATCCTCATATGTTCGAGTGTGCCACTAGAAATCTAGCACGTGCCTTCTACAATAGACTTGGGCTTCGTTTGTTGTCCTAGACCATCCACGGATTTTTGTGGAGCAAGGCCATGCATATACCTTTCAATCATCCTACTTTTAGGAGTTTCCAAGTGAGGAACTAACCTCGCCAACTCATAAAACCTATCAGTATACGCAGCATGGCCAGCCCCGACTATGGCGTGATTCCACAACTCAGATTCCAACTTTTGCATCTCATGAACTCGGACAAAAACCCTTGTATCATCTAAACTAAAAAAGTCATTCCATGACATAACTAACAGCGAACATTCCCGCTTAGCGTGCAGATCTGTGAGTTCCACCACGTTAAAGCCTTACCCACAAATGAACCAGCAGTGTATTTTACTTTTTGGTCATTACTACAACCACTTATATCCTGTAACGGGGTTTCTCATAATCTCATCCAAACGAGCAAGAACTATAGCACCTCCCGTACCATCATATTCTTAGTTACAAACTAAGAACACTTTATATAAACACCTACCCATTGCCATTTACTAACAACATTCCCCACGTTCCTCCTGAATGTTCCTCATTAACCACATTACCCAATTCTAATTTTCCAACATTTTCTCGTTACTAACCTGAGCTAAGCATGGCGGGTAATAGGTTCAGTCAATTGCTAGCAATGAGCGTACGAGAAGCTCAGGTGCACCCTCACTGGCTCCCTCTACATTTCCCATAGGACTACCCTTCTACACCCCCATTAGCTCCCAAAACCCGTGGTTATTCTCCTTACCATAATCAAATCCTCAACACGCTCATCATTACCTTCCCTAGGTCTTCTACCCCTTCCACCTCTACCAACCCGTTCACATCCTTTTTCCCACCTCCTCGTGATTCGGTCTGGCATCATGTCCGGACTAGCACTTCGGTTCCCTCATCCTTGGCATCATTATCTAATACCTAGGCGAACATGCCAACATAGGTTAAGTGGGAAGACTCATACATATATATAGAATATCTTACTATATATCAGCTGGAAAACTAAAATTAGGGCAGGACCACACACAAAACAGGGCAGGCGTACCCGTCCGCTCGAATAATCACAACAAATACTGGGTAGGCGTACCCATCCGATCCAAACAATCACGTAAATACTAGGATAGGCGTACCCCTCCAATCCAAACAATCATGCACATATATTATTCACATAGCCGTCATAAGCACATAACTTGTGCCAAAAACAAAACCATATTTCGCACAAATCAATTCAAAACATTTCAAAACACATTTGAGTATCATTTTCCCCAACAGAAAAACAGTAAAAAGTGGGGCTACGAGAACTCACCTCAAGCAAGTCTTTAGCAACCAACTCTTAATCACACAAGCAAATGCAACGACGCCCGCACACGACCTAGTCCAGTTAATGTCTCAATTTAAATCATCCAATTCCAAAACAATCTTCACGTTTGATGCATAGAGTTTAGAGTACAATTACCCAAAACAATTTAGTGGTGTGATGGTTGACGACTTAACTCCACAATCATATCAATCTCATTCCTCGATAATACATACTTATACTATTTAGCGTAAATAGATAAGTAATATAATAAATATTTATAATTATTAATTATAAATATATCTCGACAAGTCCATTCGGTACACCTTAGTCACTTCAAAATAATCATTATACGGTTGAAAATGAAACGTTTACTCATAATAAACACTTTAGAGAAGTTTCGAGAAAAATTATATTTTTCGTCTTTTAGTGAATTTATTAAATAAATAAAATAAAATAATTAAATATTATTTTATTATTTAAAATCAAAAATCATGTTTTTAAGAAATTTTCTAAGTATAAACTTTTTACGAAATTTCGACATGACTCGTACGTTTATACAACGTTTTCCAAGGTTTCAAACCTTATTTTCAACATTTTTCACAAATTCGACACTTTTCGACAAAATTCCAAAATCTCAATCGTTAACGCTTACCAACACGTTTTTCCCAAAATATCGTTCAATATCACTTCGTAAATACATTTCCACTTTCAAAAGTCCATCAAAATTCTCATAACTACTACATATCGCTTATTGGGCCTTAAGGCCCAACAAGGGTCCATTAGGACATATATAAGTCCAAAATACTATTTAAGTCCAAAACCAAGGTCCATTTACATATATAAGTATATACTTATATGTAGAAATAATCCGGACCACAATAAGCCCTCCCATTAAGCCGCGGCTCAAATAGACTTATTGGGCCGTGAGTCCATAAACTCCAAAATACGTATATTAAGCTTTAAAATAAGCTATTAAGCTACGTATCGCTTTTGGTTACTACCATAAGCCTCAAAAATAGTCCACAACATACGCCATAACACAAAAATAATCAAAATCACTTTCCTAGTGATTTTGGGAATCCATTCGTGGCCTATAAGCCCAAATAAGCCAAGAAATAGCTTAAAAATAAGCCCGAATAAGCCATACAAGCTACTATAAAAAATAAGCATTCTAGCATCATATATTATTCAACCATCACGACCACGACATCAAAACTACAAAAACCCTCTTTTTCCTTTTCTTTTTACACGAACCAAACACCCCCTTTTTCTTTCGTTTCGCTTCCAAAAATCAATTTTCACAACGATCAACTTGTACAACTAACATCTATGCATCAAAATAAACCCAAAAGGACAAACGAAATTTAAATTTGAAAACTTACAAGAAAATCTTCAAATTTGTAGATTTCGACACGAACCGGACAACCCAAACGTTGTTTAAATGAATAACCAAACACTAGAATCAACCCCAAATATTTATGTCTTCATGTTTTCTTGATCAAAATTCAAAAATATATTATGTGTGTGTGTATAGCTCGGACGAACCACAAGGGGAGAGAAAAGAGAGATATTTTTTTTGATGTCAAATTGAAAATGAAGGAGATGGTCTAGTGATGGGAATATAAGTGTACACCCTTGGACACAACTCCTAAAAACTAGCCATGTTGTTCCCTACTCCTCCCATATCCGGCCAAAGGTATCCAATGGGTGTCGGGTCTTTCTTTTCAATGTTGTCGAAAGTCACTAAAAAGCGTCGCTAAAACTCAACCGTAACATTTATCCCCAAAGTTAAAAAAGCTTGTTATTACCATTTAAAAATACTTTTCCATTAACACTAGATTATATCGCATTCCATTTTTCACTTTAAAAACCTTCAAAACTAAAAAACTCATAGGACCATATAACGTACATGTGCAGAAACCCGTTTTTTGGCATTTCTCAAAATTTCACGAGGTCAAAAACCACACCGGAAATAACACATAACACATAATACCTTTTCAAAAAAGGATATTAATAACAAATGTGAACCCTCAAATCATCACCAGAATATCTCATAAAATACATCAACCGTCAACAACTCACGGTACAAAAATCGAATAAAACTGAGAACTTATTGCAAAAGTCAAATAAGTCCAAAGGACTATTAAATGAAATAATCAAGACACTAAACAAGGACAACAGGTTACATTCTACCCTAACTCCCCTTAAAATGAAATTTCGTCCATCCAAAATTCCAAAAGATACATACATCATTCACAAAACAAAAATGCGGGTATATCAATTCATTTGATCGTTTTGACGATCCCTACCGTGTAATTACAGGACCACTTTTCGAATTCTAACGAGACCTTGATGGATGTCAAACCAACTACGTCTTCAACTTCTAAAACTCTCTTTCCAAAATTTCTTTCTACAGTCTCTTTCCAACAAAATGTTAACTTAGCATCAACTTGTATCTCATACAGAAGGCACATTCAAATTTTAGACTCACCCAAACACTTCTTAACGGTTCGAACATCACGTGGGAACGTTTTCATGAAACCACCATTTTCAACTCTTGATGCAATTCTAACTGATAGGCCACATGGCCTACTTTCTCAATAATCTTAAATGGTCCAACGAACCTAGGTGATAAATTCCCTTTCTTCTTAAAGCGTACCACACCTTCTAAGCGACACTTTGAGTCAGACATAGTCACCTACACAAATTCTAGAGGCTTCCTCCTCTTATTCCGGCATAACTTTTCTGACGATCACGCGCAGCCTTAAGTCTATCCTTAATCTGCGAGATCTTCTTAGTAGTCTCTTGCACTAACTCAGGTCCTATCAACTGACCTTCTCCAACCTCAGCCCACAAAATCAGGGAACGACACTTCCTACCAATACTATCTTAAACGGCTCACAACTTCACACTAGATGATAACTATTAGTTAACATGAAAAACTCAACCAAAGGAATGAAACATCCCAACTTCCTCCGAAGTCTAAGACACACGCTCTAATAGCATGTCTTCCTAAATTCTGAATAGTAGCGCTCACACTGACCATCGTTCCTGAGGGTGAAATTTCCATACCATATCTAACGAGATCCAAAGCCTCTTTCATTGGACATGCCAACACCTTGATGTGGAAACGACTCACCCATGATCAGATATAATCAAGATCAGCACACATGTCTATTACAAACTATCTCATACAAATACAAATCTAGCCAAACCTTTCCATCTCAAATATCCTCAACGCATTAGGTAGAAAAAATGAGTAGGAACGTAGTCATACGCAATCCACAATGACTCCAATTGTGTCTGCCCACTACTAGTCCTAATGCAACTTAGTCATAAAATCCATAGCTATCCCTTCCCATTTCCATATGGGAATCTCAGGTTGATGGAGTAGGCCAGATGGCCTTTGATGCTTAGCCTTAACCTTCAAACAAGTAAAACACCTACTAACATACTCAGCTATATCCTTTTTCATTCTAGGTCACCAATACCTATCTCTCAAATCATAATACATCTTATCGACTCCTAGGTGTACAGAGTACTTTGACTTATGGGCTTCGTCCATTATTAGGGTTCTCATATCACCCTTTAAAGGCACCCATATTCGATCCAGGTAATACAACGCTCCATCATTCCTAAGTTCAATCATCTCATCACAAACCTTTCTGCAATACAGCAATTCATCCACAGACTCCTTGTGATCCATCAGTATCCTATCTTGGTATGACTAGAAAGGATCATATTCATAGCTCTAACTCTCTTAGGCTTTACTCTTTCTTTCCTACTTAGGACATCAGGCACCACATTCGCCTTACCAGGATGGCAGCGAATTTCCTAGTCATAATCACTAAACAACTCTATCCAGCGACGCTGTCGCATGTTCAACTCTTTTTGACTAAAGATATGCTGAAGACTCTTATGATCCGTATAGATGACACTCTTTGTCCCATACAGATAATGTCTCCAGATCTTAAGTGCAAACACAACCGCACCTAACTCTAAATCATGGGTAGTATAATTATTCTCATGAATTTTCAACTGCCTAGACGCATAGGCTATCACTTTACCTCTCTGCATTAACACACAGTCTAGTCTTATCCCGGACGTATCACAATATACTACAAAATCTTCCGATCCATCGGGAATAGCTAGAACAGGCGCATTACACAACTTATCCTTTAAGGTCTGAAATGCACATTCCTGTTCCTCACCCCAATTAAAAGTCTTACTTTTCTGAGTCAAGATAGTAATGTCGTAACATAGCTAGCTCTTGAATAAAAAGTTCTCACAATGAACCAAACGGTAATACCCAGCCAATCCTCAGAGTCGAACGATACATCAGTCGGAGTTTAAGGGGCTTTCCAATTCTTAACACTTCCAATCGGTACTAGGTCCACATGAATCCTATTTAACCATTTATCACATGCCCAAGAAACAGCACTCACTTATGCCATATAATTCACACTTATAAAACTTAGCATACAATTTCTTCGTCACCTTTTTGATGCAATTCTTTAGACAACCTCTAAGTTTTCTACATGCTCCACTTGAGTCTTAGAGTAGATTAAGATGACGCTATGAAGAACTATCACAAACCTTAACAAGATACAGGCCGTACAAACATCTATCAATCAAGGTCAATATAAATATTGCTAGTGCATTATGTCAGACCAAAGGGCTTACATGAACTCCAAAATGTCCTAACGAGTTCTAAACGGCAGTACTTTAGAAGTGTCATCCTCTGACTCTCAGCTGATGGTAGTATTATCCAACCTATGATCTATCTTAAGAAGAAAAGACAATGACCCTTGCAGCTGGTCAAAGATAGATCCAATCCAAAGGTAGCGGATAACGATTCTTAACAGTCAACTTATTCAATTCGGCTTATTAGTCCAATACAACATCGCGTAAAGAAACCATCCATCTCTTAACGAACAATACCCGGCGCCCCAAGGCAATAAAACTTGCTCGAAATGAAAACCTTTGATGTCTTGAGTTCCATATGATTTGTCTCTGAAAACAACCTAATTCAGAAGCGGTGCCAAACGATAAGGAGACTTTCACCGGCGTGCTAACCAGGGATAACTCAATTTTAAATTCAATTTCCTGAATAGATCTGCGTAATCAGATAAACATCCGAAATACCTAGAAAAATCTCTAACCACTAACACTCTCTTCTTGTTTCTTAACACCCATTCAAAAATCATCACTTTCTCATCCGTCTCTCTCCAAAACTCTAAGCATGTTCGCCATTCCGGTAAGTGGTATCCTAACTACATTCTCATGGCAAGTTATCTCATCCTTATAATTAGACAACCAGTCCATACCTATAACCACATTATAACTCCCATGCCCAAAAGGTTATTAGTCGATGTCAGAGACATTGACCCGTATTTTGGACGAATTACTAGTTTTCAACCTATTAATAACCTTATCAATCTTCTACTAGCTACCACGCTAAGCTAATTTCAATCCTCATATTTTCACAAAACCTAAGTCACTGTGGCTCTTAAGCCTAACAGAAGGTATTAAGGAAAGTGGAAAACAAAACTATCGTCGGGCACTAGAGCCAAATTATGTAGTCTGGCAAAAGTCTTGGTTCAAAGTAAACATACCCGTAAATTTATGTTCGGCAATCCTGGCGAAGCATTCATCTGCCCCAATACAAGTGAATCTGGGCCCTACCCCTAGTCTCGAACCTTTTGGTTTCCACGACCCTGAACTCTCTCGCGTTATTTACAATAACTTAGTGTATGGTTACGTTTCATCCCGTCCTTTGTACCCTATTCCATCTAGTACATACCAGCTGGTCTAACATGGACTGTACAATACCACACTCATAACATGTCCTAACAGGTGGGTTTTCTATCATTGTAGAATTCACATTCCTTGGCACAACTTCGACAAACATTGCTAAAAAGACCCGGGTTACAGTTGTAGCATGTGCGACAAGGTCCACCGGGTGCATGGTAGGAGTTGCAGGTGGGACACTTAGGCCAATGTAAAACCGTATATCTCTCTTCCTACAGGGTTCACGTAGTACAAAAAGTGTTCACAGCTCCAGGTGCATTCCTTAATTATCTATCCCTTTCATTCCTATCCTTGCTAGTTTCCCTCCCCCACATTTTCTCTGCTCAAACTCTCTCAATCCTTCTTAATTGTTTCATTCCTAGCAGCCTCATTAGTCAGTGCACCAGAAATCTGCATAGCCTTTTGCATAGACTTTGGCTCTGTTGCTGCCACCAATCTACAGATTTAGGATCAAGGCCATACACATACTCTTCTCATGCATCCTACTCTCATAGTTTACCAAATGTGAACTAACCTAGAGAGACTCATTGAAACCAATCAGTATATACGCAGCATGGCCTAGGCCCCTACCATGACGTGATTCCATAACCTGATTCTAACGTTTGCATCTCATGACTAGTACTCAAAGCTCTTTTATCCAACATACACAACAAAGTCATTCCTTGACATACTAAACAGCAACCTCCCGACTTAGCGCTGCGGATCTGAGAGTATCCCACCACGATTAAAGCATTACTTTCAACAAATGAACCTAGCAATGTATTTCACCTTGTTTTGAGGATCAAATACTAACAACTACTCATAAATACATGCACAAGACATTCCATTTTCTTCTCAATCGCAACTAGTGAGGGCACAGCACCTCCCTTACCAATCTATATTCCTTAGGTTACAGCGCTGAAAAATTCCCTTAAAAAGGAACAACCAACCCCGGTTCCAATTCACTATCACATCCCACGTTCCCTGAACGTTTCTCATATAACCACATTACCATTCTGATTTCCAACATTCCCTGGTTACTAACCTTGGCCCAACATGCGAGTCTAAGCGGTTTTTGCAATAGCTGGACAAATGATCGTTGGGAAAGTACGTGTTGCGTGCTACCGCTCCATTGCTCCCCCTTACATTCCTACTAGCTCTCTCTACGCCCCTATTAGTTCCCCCTACCTAGGCCATTTTCTTTGACCATCAGACTCATAACATACGACTCACCATCTACCATTCCCTAGGGGTCTTCTACCCCTTTCTCACCTCTTACTAACCCGAGTTCCACGTCGTACAATAACAAAAATTAGGTTCCGTGTCCCCCTGCCTACGTAGAATTCGCAATGCAGCCAGAAACAACACTTCGGGCGTTCCTCATACCTTGCGGCATTATCTAAAAACGACTGAGAGAACAAGCGGCAGACGCTTAGGTAAGATGGGAAGACTTGGCAACACATTCTATCGTAATATCTTACTATATAAAGCAAATATAAATCTCGCAAACACAACCCAACGTTCAACGATCTATTTTAGCGTGAACAACCAAAACCAAGTATGCGCTAAGAAAAGTTGATGACAAAAAAAAAAGCTTATAAATATGATGCTTCTTGCCACCATGTCTGAATTAATAGTATACGCATCCTTTCCCCATTCATATTTAATATTGAGACGCACTCCATTTCAATGACTGACATAACTCAATGAGCGCACCAAACCAAGAACCACACAAAGGCATACCACAAGCGGAACACCGCACACATAGAATTCCTATACCAACTAAAAGACGGATCATATGTTAATAAGTTTAGGCCAATCCACCTAGTGCTTCTATACCTCTTGCTCTGATAACCATCTCTCACACCCCAGACAACGGCAGAAACTCAGGAATGCCCACATAAAATGACATCATCATAACACAAGCGTACAGGAAAATCTAGAGAAAAACTACATTGCATATAACACCAAGTGCTATGACATTGTGTCATGAAGGCCAACAACCTTGAACAAACTCAAGTGATGTCCACAAAGCGTAACTAAAATCCACAAATCTCTACATTTATTCATGTAATGCCCTCACGGGACCATAACCAAACTTAACAAAATCTCTAAATACAAAAAATCAAGACAACAAGCACAGCAAACTTTCAAACGAATTCCACACGGGATACTATTCTAAGTCTTGCTATGAATCAAACCAAACTAATCCTCTTTCCACTTCACCGAAAAATGATACTCCGAAAACGGACAACAAATAATGTTGGTGAGCTCCGTAGGTTTGACCTTAAAACCTCAAAAGCCTAGCCAATAGTTTTCAACAGTGGACAATAGTGCTATAATACCGGAGTGAATAACAGTACAAACAAACCCAAGACATAGCATCCCCACTAGTGCGTATCTCAACATCCAAATATAAATTCGTAGTTCTCAACTGCCCCAAATCACTAACGCACCTAAAAGGCCTACCAGCTGATCACATATATGAGGGGGCGTAGAACCACACAGAGAACCTTGGCTTGCCAAACAGCAGTACATACAAGCTACCTTTGCAACTATACACAGAACCTTGTAATAAACAAACACGGGCATACAATCCTCAGATGTACCCCCCAAATAGTAATAACACCTTACGCGACACGAAACCTTGTCATGAGAGGGGTCCAAACACAATACATGCAGGACGCTATAAACTTCTCTCAATTCTCACATATATAATGTTCACACTAACAGAATCATAAGCACATATCTAACTCCCAAAACAACCAAAACCACGGTTTCGCACAGATCAATTCAAGACATTATCTCTTCATAACACATCACAGAGTGAGTCAGTTCATTTCCCCTATCACAGCTAACAAAATACGGTAAATAAAAAGTAAGTGCGCTCTGGAATCCGAGAACTCTCCACCTTAAGAGCAAGAGCCTCTCGTCAAGCAACCATAACTTGTCTACTACACAAGACATAAATACCAAACGTACTGCCCTCCGGAATACCCAGCACCACCTTAAGTCCTAGTTATGTCTCATTCTCTATAATCCATACTCTACTTTCCAAAACAAACATCTCCACGACTATTTTGATGCATAGTGTTTAGACCGCGTTAGTACAAGTACTTAAAATAGTTTTTATACAGTTGGTGTGAACTGGTTGATCGACATTTCTCCCACAGCAAACATATCAATACCTCATTTCATCCCGAATAAGATGACACACACACAACCATCTAACTATAGACAAATTTCTACGAGTAAATAGATAAGTAATATAAAAAACATATTTATAGATTAATTAATTATAATTAATATCTCGAACAAGTACATTCGTGGGTCTTAACACTTACATCAACTCAAACAACGAAATTATTACCTTGATTGAAAATATGACGACACCAAGTTATAATACACAACAAACACACTTAATAAAGCGCGTTTGTTTCGAGAAAAAATATTATTTTTTTTATAGAGTCTTTTAGTGAATTTACTTAATTATATAAAATCATATCAAAAAATCAAGATTTTATATCTCTATTCAAAAATCAAATAAATCTACATGTCTTTGAAGAGTAAACTTTATATAGTATAAACTGTTTTCAACAAAATCTTTCTCGAGACATTGACCTTACTGTCTTTTACAAACGAGTTTCTTCAAGGTTTCAAACTTATTTTCCAAACACTTTTCAAAATTCGACAACCCTCTTATTCTCAACAAAATCCATAAAAATCTCAAACTTAAACGTTCACCAATAACGTTTGCCCCAAAATAACGATGAAATATTCACTTCGTGAAATACATTTCGCCTTTCAAAAAGTCCACCAAAACTCTCAAAATAACCAAATACGCTTCTATTGGGCCGCAAAGGCGCCAAGCAAGGGTCCATTAGGATATTTTATAAAGTCCAGTAAAATTACTTTTTTAAGTCCGAAAACCAAAGTCCACATTTACATATATAAGTAAAATAACATATAACTAGAAAATAATCCAGACCACAATAAGCCCTCCCGTTAAAGTCTCGCGACAACAAAAATACTTATTATGGCCAATGATTCTTCAAATAAGCTTCAAATACGTATATTAAGCTTTAAAATAAGCTAAATAAGCTTAAACGAGTATCGCTTTAGGGATTTACTACCATAACCTAAAAAATAGTCCACACCATATGCCATAACACAAAAATAAATCCAAATCGATCATTTTCCTATGACTTTGGAATAATCTTACACTTGGCTTTATTTTAACAGCCCAAAAGTAAGCCAAGAAATAGCTTAAAAATAATCCACAATGAAAGCACATACAGAGCTACTATAAAGAAAAATAAACATATCTAGCACTCATACATAATTGAGATTACAACTCATCATCAGCCCTACCATTGCGAGCGCAGAGCGACAAACTACAAAAACCCTCTTTTTCTTTTCTTTATTAACACAACAAAACACAACCCTTTATTTCGCTTTCCTTCCAAGAAATTAGATTATCACACGATCAACTTGTACAGCTAACATCTCATGCAACTCAAAAAATAAACGCCAAAGAAGGACAACAAAATTAAATTTTAAAAACTTACAAGAAAATCTTACAAATTTGTAGATTCGACAAAACGAAACCGACACCCAAACGTTGTTTTAAATGAATAACCAAACACTAGAATCAACCCCAAAATATGTATGTCTACATGTTTTTCCTTGATCAAAATTCAAATATATATTTGTAGTGTTGGTGGTATCCTCGGACATACCACAAGGGCGAGAGAAAAGAGAGAATTTCTTTTTTTTGATGAGTACAAATTGAAAATGAAGGAGATTGGTCTAGTGATTGGAATATACACGTGTAAATACACACCTATGGAATAACAACTCCTAAAAACAAGACCATGTTGTACCCTACTTCCTCCCAAATCCGTACAACGAGGTATCCAATAGGTGTCGAGTCTTTCTTTCTTTCGCTGTCCGAAATCACTTAAAATCTACTCGTAAACTCAACGTAAACATTTAACCCCCAAAGTATCAAAGCATTTTTATTCCCTTTAAACAATAACTATAAGATCAATTAACCCGTAGAAGTATTCACATGAACATATTTTCACTTTAAAACCCTTCATAAGCAACCTCCACATTTGGGAAACATTAACGGTAACTGGTCAGACCTCGTTTTTCTGTGATTTCTGTACAGAAACAATTCCTCACGGGTCAAATCCACCCAATACACTTTAACAACAAAAATACCATATGTTAAAACAGAGAATTATTAAATCACAACTAAACCTCACAATCATCACACACAACTCATAAATCACCACCATCAACAACGGTACCAAAATCTGAATAAACTGCACAAACAGTCAAATTGTCAAAGGAATAGTGAATAGAAATAATCAGAACACAAACAGGGCATCCAGGTTTACACATGTAAAAAAATTACGAAAGCTTTGAATGGCTTACGTGATTGTTTTCTGGTGGCTTTATACAGACCAGAAGCAGCCCTGATGTTCTTCCAGATAAGACTATGCTTTTTGTTTGTTGTCTGTTTGTAATATTATTTCTTCTGTATGTTTGGTTGTTCGTTTGTTGAATGGTTTTGACTGTTTAGTAGCGTCTGTTTTTTATTCTTGTATGTTTTGATTATAGTTTTAAGCGTGTAAGATATTAGAAATGGTGTGAGTATGTACAGATTGAAGACTGACCTAAGCACCAACTACCCATCCTCATATCCAGCTTCTATCGGGCCGTGCATTAACTTTGAAGGCGTGACAGTGCGCGGGATGAAGCCCGATCTTCAACATATAAGTATTGTTTATTTTTTAACACAACTGCACTTAATGATTTATTATAAAAATAATCTCTAACCTGACTAATTCTTAATTTTCTCACATGTTTTTTGTCCTACATAGGAAGAAATGATCAATCCTATAAGGGAGTCTGGTGAGCCATATGAACCCACGTAGGCTGCCTGGTATGTGCTTATTACACATACCATTTATCCATAAAAAACGACCTAAAATGACTAAAATACGTACCAAAAAACATTTTAGATTGTGATGTTTTTGCATTTGTATATTGCAGGAATACGGGATATTCAAGAAAAAGGTACAAAAACAATAGCATTAAACACAAACAAATACCACACGCACGAGAAAAAAGAAAAGAGCGTGGAAAAGAAGATCAAAGTTCAACTCGATCAAAGTCAAAGTCAAACAATCAAGTACAACCCCTTCGAAGCTGGAATCAGAAGATACAAACTTGAGGGTCCAAACAATTGCGACAATCATAAAGGTAATGTATGTTAATGATAAAACTTCTAAGGGCGTGGAAAATCAAATTAGTGAAATATCAACTTTAGGCTGTTGATTCAGTCCAAACTCCTAACGATGTATCACCACACAAATATCATGCCAATGTAATAAACATCATATAACAATGAGGGGCCTGGTTTTGGCAACACCCCATAAACTTTACCGCACAGGACTCTTGATTTGCAACATCACATATATCCTTTGAGGAGCCGAATATTGCCATCACCCCCAAAACCTATACCCTGAGTTACCTAAAACTAAGTTTTCCCGCCAACAAAACCCAAGAACCAGGCGGTCCACATGTCTTCTTCCCCGCTTTTACCCTGCAAACTCCCAAAAACCTACAAATGGTAAAACCCTCAACCCCCGTCTCCACTAAAACCCTATTCACAAAATAGCCTTGCATGATTTGGCAAATCACCACTCATTCCATCTAATCCAACTTCGGGATAGAGATCAAGAAAGCACAAGTGATATCAATGGCCAAGATTGAAAGCTTCCAAACCTCTCACTTAAACAAGCACAACTCAGCGTTTGTTCTCGAGACAAAAGAAAGCACAGAAAGTGGTAAAGACCCAAGACTTAAAAGTTCTAGTATAAATAGGTGACGCTTATCTGTAAGCAGTATAACAAAGGTGAGTTTTTTTAATCAATTTTCTTTTCAAGCTTATTTATGTTAACTTGTAGCTCTTTGTCTTTTAAAATTCAAGCATTGTACCTTGTTTTCTGAAGTTAATGAAAATTGAGTTTTTTTTAGATTTAAAATTCTAATCTTATAAGCATCTTATCTAATTTGTTGTTTAAAGCATTTCATAAGCTCCTTTAAGTTCTTTAAAACTACTATGCAAAGCTGGTTTAAGCTTATCCTTTAAGTTTTCATCATAACCTAAAAGTGTTTAAGCCTTCTATCTAAATATCACTTTGTCAAAAACCAAAAAAATCAAGCCACTGGAAAAATAAAGCTTACAAATGGATGGGTCTTATGGGAACTTAGTTACTAGCATAATATTATACGTCTTACGAGAGGTTGTAGACCCCACTTTCAAGGACTTCTTAAAGCTTTGATCCTTGTTAAGACTAGAACAATGGCTTAGACTTCTAATTCAACCTTCTTTTATTGCATTATTGCTTTATCATCTCATATCAGCTTATTAATTGTGCTTATTTTTTTATCAAGTTGGAATTGCTTACTCTCAATGACCTTGTACAAATGATCTTTAATAACTTGCACTGATTTGCTTATTTGTGCTTTTATAGCTCTCTAAAATGAAAATCCTATTGTATTACAACGTCTTAAAGGGGGTGTTTAGGGCACAAAGCCTACAACATTTGGTCTAATTTGGTTAAAGCATTGGCGAGGTATATGTTCAACAACACAGTGTGTCAATTAGCTAATTAGCGGTCATAATCAATTAGCTACATAATTAATTTTGATAGTTTAAATCTAAAAGCTAACGCATTTGCAAACATGAGTTTATGGTTGTAAAAGTCTGTCAAACTCCTTACTGCTAAATTTGTTTATTTTGTTAGACTAGCTTAATATTGATAATAGACTCATGCTTTCATTGTCACATTTGAAATGCTTATCAATGACATTAGATGGTTGATAAGTGTATTCTTACTCTTGCATTTCTGTTAGTTTTGGTTTTAACAAAATCTGTCAAAGAATTAAGCCATGTCATAAACTGTCAACTTCTATATTTAAAGACTAAAAATATCTATAAGCTCTATGATGATCAATCTAAGCGGATATCTGGAAAACTCTTGCAAAATCTCTATAGGGTACCCAAGCTCAATCTTTAGAGCATGTTTGAAGTCAAATGCTTATAAAGTCATAGTCCGTTCAGCATTAAGTCTGCACTGTCTTTGTATGCCGTTGTCTTATTTACTCAAGAACACGCTAAAAAACTCAGTAATTCTAAGTAGTTAAAAGCTATTCTTCATAAGCCCTTTTTCTGAGGGTCCTTATAATAATACATGATCAAAAATCCTTTGAGTATTTCTGCGCTGATACCAGACGAAGTCTCATAGGACCAATGATCCAAGTGGAGTATATAAGACCTTTTTCTCTTATCTTCTTATCCTCCCAAGTGAACAATCCATTAATCACAGGCTTATAAAAACAACCCAAATAGTTCCCTTTTGGGCGCTTTCTTAGGCTCTAAAACTCCCCTGTGCAAAGCTGCTTCTTCATTTTTGTTCTCATTATAGTGATTTGAGCCCTCCTACCTGTCTTGATAATTCCGCTTGTACTCTACAAAAGTGCTTATAAGGGTTATCTCTTATAAGTGCATGTCTTTGCTTATTTCATCATTTGCAATTGCTTACTTTTTTAGTTTAATTAGCTAAACAGTACATTAAACTTCATGATCAGATCATTTCATCATATTACAACTAAATAGTCATAGACATGATGCTTTGCTAGTATATTCAAAATTGTTTTTTTACTTCTTCACGTTATGCTGCCTGAGTTTTACACTACACAATATTTGAATAAGATTAATCTGCTAGCTTCTTATTCTTATATCTCAGCATTCTTGGTACAATGTTCCTTATATCTCCTTTCTATCTTATAGCTTAATTAGATCATTAGAGTCCAATCCTTGAGCATTATTCTCATAAAAACCCGAACAAAGAGTGCCCAATAGTCTGATCTTCTTTGTAAACTACTTTCTGTCTCAGCTAATATTCTAAATTGCATATCTGAGCTTACCAGCCCATATGAGCGCATTTTTGCGCTTATTACTTCTGTGGATTAGTGCTTTATTCTAGTTCTATATCTCTTAAGGTAACTGTCATAAGCCCACTCTTATTGCACTTAGCTTAATTTGTATAAAAAGCTTGAACAGTTTTAGTTAACGCAACTCAACAAAATAAAAAAACTCTCCAGTCTTAATAGCTCTTTTCATCCATTTTTTGGCTTTAATTTATTCTTTCAAAATTGTTTTAGTGACATTTCATTTGTTTGTATAGATTTTCAACCTCAAAAGCCTTTTTAGACTTTAATTACAAAGAGATTGAAAAAGCCTCAAACGGGTCAGTCTGAGTCGGTGCCAATAAAAAATAAGCCAAAATTGCCTGTTTGTCTGCTATTATTAGCGCATAAATCATTCTTATTTCTACACAGTCCAGAACAACTTAGCCTTATTTGAATTTCTTTAATCTCTACGTTCTCTTTCCTTCCATTGGCCTTATTTAGTCTGTAAATTCTGAGACACACAACTCAAGGTTTGCTACATGATATAGCTTGAACCTCTGTCTGTTCTGCGACTAATCCACTCACACTTTCTTTACACTCTATATCACGAGCAGCTTGTATATATAGACTTTTCGTTACAATCCTCTCTGAGTCGATCTTAACTTGTACCAATAACACAAGGAGATCTGCCAGTATCACGAACGTCATCTTAGCGCACTTTATAGACCAACGCCCTCTCTAATCAGTCTAATTACAACAAAAGAGCGATACATCGAGATTCGAGTCTGTCTCACTACATCTATGCTTAATAAGACTCCTGTCAAACTAATATGGTGCTCTATCTTATCTCAACGCTCATAAATATTTTAGCATTACGTATTGCAGAATTACGCGTAACCTTAACAGGACTCCGGCCAGGTAGTGTTTTCTTTACAGCAAGGTCACTAAGTTCTTGAAACATATTGCGCTATCGTGAACTTTAAACACGATCCCATTTCACCCAAAAGCAAAATCTTATTATCTATGAAACACCAAGATCTTGAAAATAGAAAGTGGAAAGTAGGAAATCTTAGACTAGCACCTATCATAACCTTATCCCCATAAGTACATCCATTCCTGAACAACACATCTTGCCGCGATACACCTTCTCAACCACCCCTTGCTAATTCGCTTTATACAGCTATACAGCTAACGAACCACACTCCCTTATCCTCGTAGTCATAGTCATCTACACAATAAGACCTCATTCTCATCCTCGTTGACACGCGTTAGTATTCTTGATCGCGATAATCGTTTGTGTCTTTTATTCTATGATCTCACGTTTTAGCTCAATAAGACTATATAAACAGTCTTTTTTCTGAGGCTCATTTTAACAGCTTATTGCGAGTAGATCCGTGTCAACCCATTAATTTTTCTCAGGAATATCCTTATAACTTACGCTATTTTCTAATTTTATTCTCTATCAGAATTTATAAAATCATTTTAGTATTTTATATAATGTTATTTAGATTTAAAAACTTAAAAAATCATACAAATAAATAAAAATAATAATCAAAGAAAATAAAAATATCTTTTTAATCTTCTAAATCTTGTGTTAATCTCAATTAGAACCTAGAGAAATATCAATGCACACTAACTCCGTTTTAAAGGATTAAATGTTGCAACTTTTCCTATTTTTTAAAGAACCGCAGGATATAAAATCTCCACCTTCTCTACCGCCGTTTCATCTCGAGACGTTTGTTATCCCCTAAACGCGCCTCCTTATTTTAAACTATTATTTTTAATCTATTCAGTTTTTCTTACAGAGTACATTTAGAGAGCATATTAAAATGAAAAAATATATCAATAAGGATTGAAAAATTCTGAGATTTTAGGTTTTTAGCTCACTGTTTATTTAACAACGGCTCGTTTCTTCGTTATACGTTAATAATAAGGGTTAAAATCACTTTCTTGTATATCATTCCTAAAGGTTTTTCCTTACACAAACGCAGGTATTTATTTGCACATCTTCTTATTCTATTACTGACGTCATAGGTGCGAAACAGAAACGCCAATCATTAACCTCGTTCCATTCCAAACATCGACATATCACTTCTATCGTCAGTTCTCAACGATTTTCAATTGCACACCACTCATGCTTGCGGACACTATAACGACCCCGGCGAACTCAAACTTCGCCTGAAAGCATAATTATATTGATTCTATTTTGCGTGGAAATTATTGACTTTATAATACTAGGCCGACTCTTAATAGGTTCTGGTTCATCAATGTACAAGAATTTGGATTGAAGGTTTGACATTTAGTGCGTTTATAGCACTCATTATAAAACAATATTTAATACTAACGTAATCAAACATTTTGCCGCAGCGCCGAGTTAGGACTCAAGAGGGGTAAGGCTTCATGATGCAAACACTAATTCATACGTGTAACGATTTCTCTATCTGACCAAAATCATGATGTGCGGAGTACTTGTTAGACGATTATTTGTGAATAACATCAAGTCTACTTATCCATTCATTTATAATACATCTTGACAGTCAAGCACAATATAAAATTTACACCAAACAACGTCTCTCATTATCTATCATATAACTTTCTGTTACACCTGTCTAGAATTATAATAAAAAAAAGTTTCTAAAAAGAAATAATAAAATTCACCAAGTTTCGGATAACAAAAGAACACAACAATAGATACTTTCCATCTGACAGAAATATCCATCATCAACGCATCCACCCAAACACCAAAACAAATCGCATTTAATAAAACAGCATTGAGCCAATTTTGAGAGCGTTCGTCGCATATACACTGAAAAACAATACGTTGTCAACGTGATTTGATATAAACAAACTATAACAAGGTGGGTATATCACGAGAGGGTCTTTCTGAGGCACCCTAGCGACCCCTAATGGTAGAAGAAGGATTTTAACAGCTTCGCGCAATCCTCCTCCTCCGACACCCGCGCGATACGAGTTAGAGTTTCACATTATCATTTGGAGAGCTAACCGTGAAAGCGTAAGTTTAGATTATGTGTTTGAAATGTCTCTCCTATCTCGTTGTCCTACGACAGATGTATAAAAAACCAAATTGTGAATAATGGATAACATTAGGCGAAGACTCGGGAATTAAAATGTATGATTATTAAAATTTTTTTTCCATGTGTGTTGTTTTTCTAATTTTTGTCATGCGCACAACGTTCTCAATTCCGTAGACGTAGACAACAACAAGTCACACCAACTTTTGTTGAACCATTTGATCTTGAGAAACTAAATAATAACCAAGAACCTCTCGATCCTCCCATAGTTACGATGGCCGATAATCGTACTATGGCTCAAATGCTCCAAGCACCCACCGAGGGGTACGAGGATGCAATCGTTGTTCCCGCAATCACCACGGCCAATTTTGAGCTCAAGGCAAAGTTGCTACTCTTGTTCAACATAAACCTTGAAATGGACATGACAAAGAGTGACCCGCATGCTCACGTCCCGAAGTATTTCACAGATCACTTCTACGATGAAGTTCCCAACTCGCCGGATACGCGGTTAATCTTATGCTTTTCCCCATTTTCCCTCGAGGGGCAGCCCTGATTTGGCTTGAAGAAATAACCCTCCTCGGATCTATTTTTAACTTGTTATGATCTTGTTTCAGAATTCATCAAACCAATTTTTTTCCTCCTCCAAGATGACAAATCTTAGTACTGAGGATCATAAAGGTATTCAACAAAGATTTGACAATCGTTTTTGAAGCATGGGATCGATTCATGATCTTAGTTCGGGCATTCCCCGCAATCATGTGTTTTCAGAATTGCATCAACTCGATAAATCTATAATGCCTTGAACTCTAATATCAGATTCCTTGAACTCCTCCGCGGGTGGTAACTTTCTGGATAAAAAGCACGAGAATGCTAAAATTCGATCGAGAAGCAAGTCCAACACATTCGTCAATCACGAACAAGGCCATTTGTTGCAAAAGTGAGTACGAGCTCTTCACCCCCAGCAGTTATCATAAGATAACCGATGCTGCTGAACATTAAAGATAGTCGTTCGAGCTTTGCTTCTAGATAGGAAAACCCATCCCAAGCTCCCGCCGTCGTAAATCGGTCGAGGAAATAGTTGTGTAACTTGCGGTGGGTGCTCATTCTCATACCGAAATTGTCCCTCCACGATAGCAACGTTAATCGTGACAATATTCAAGAGTCATGTCACTAAGCCGCCGTAAGTTAAAAACTACAACCAAGGGAATACCGGATTACCGTGAACTCCGATGATTGCAAAACAAGTTCGAACCTCCCTTTTTCCTCCTCCCAGTGAAAAACCAAGGAAATAATCAGAACCGTTACAACCAAAATCGGGGGAATAACTACAACCAGGGCCCAATTTTTCGACCCCCGGTTAATCAACCACCACCCCCGCCCCCCCCCACCCCCCCCTCCCCCACAGCCACCCCCCCCCCCCCCCCCCGCTTAACCCAAGCTCGTCTTACCAGGCCCCAGCTTCCTTAGGGACAACATGGTTTTTACAGAAGGCTGATTTTGAAAAGCTGCGTCAAAGCATACGAGCGTATGCATAAACATGCAAAGACCAATGACCAATATAACAGACCCAGCTCACACAAATTTCGTAATAGTAATACCGCTTCGACTTCGGGCTCGGGTTCTCTTCCAAGCAACACCATTTCTAACCCGAAAGGTGATGTAAAAGCAATCACTACCCAAAGTGGTGTTTCCTATAATGGACCTTAAATACCACCTTCGATTTCTTCTCTTTCTAAGAAGATGGAAAATGAACCCGAGTTGACAAAGGATACGGTGCAACCAAGCACCGAAAAAACAACCAACCACCCCGTGGATCCAAACTAATGACCAAATTGGTGGAGCCCTTTGTTTGCTATTCAAGACTAAACAACATTGACCCTTAAGTCCTTCAAGGGCAACAAAGAGAAGCTCCATAAAAAAGACATCTACTAGCTTCAAAATTTATGGTAGATTTGATCGATCTCCATATCGAGCTAAGTTCCCCCGGCGGACGCTCTCATACACATGCCCAAATTTGCACCAATGTTTAGAAAACTCCTCAATAACAAAGATAAGATACTTGAGTTGACCAAGACACCGGTGAATGAGAATTGCTCGGCGGTTATCCTCAAAAAGTTTCCCGAAAAACTTGGAGACCCCGGTAGATTTCTTATACCGTGTGATTTTCCAGAGATGAATGAATGCTTAGCCTTGGCCGATCTCGGTGCAAGCATCAACCTAATGCCTCTCTCAATTTGGAAAGAACTAAATCTCCCAGCTTTGACCAAAACCCGAATGATACTTGAACTTGCCGACCGAACGATTTCTACTCAACCGGCATCGCCGAGGATGTTTTTGTGAAAGTTGGAACGTTCTTCTTTCTTGCCAATTTTGTGGTCGTTGATTACGTTGCCGATCCTCGGGTTCCCCTAATTCTAGGAAGACCTTTCTTGAGAACGGCACGTGCCTTGATAGATGTTCACGGTGAACAAATGAGCCTTAGACATGATGACCAATCCGTGACCTTCAAAGTTGGTGATACTAAGACTTTCTCCTACAATATCATTGAATCGGTTAACCGAGTCGATGTTATTGACATTTGTTATCCCATGATATAATCCAAACACAACTTATTAATAAGCACCAATAAGCAAGAAATAAGAAGAAAACTTAGAGAGAGAA
>BQNB010038178.1:24193-48931 GCA_026074375.1 Tanacetum coccineum | reverse complement strand
TTATTCTTGTTTTACATTTGTTCTTATTCTGTTTTCTTCATAAGCTGTGATTTATTTGTTTCATAAGAGAGTAAATAAGCTGTGTGGGATTTGCTAATAGTTTCTGTCAAGAGCTTAAAATTTGCTTTGCTTATTTAGTTTAAGAGGTAGATTATTGAGTTGCTAGAGCTTTTAAGCTGATAAGCTTATTTAGCTTATTTTAAATAAGTAAGAGTTGAGTTTCAAATAGTTTTAGCTTTTTTAAATTCTGTTGATAATAAGCTGTTTATTATAAAAAAGGATGCTGTTTGTTAAAAGTTAGGTGCTGCAGGGGCCTGTCTTGCATATTTTATAGTTTCTGTTAAGTTTAAAGTTACACAGTTAGTCCTTGTTAATTGCATAATTAGTCCTTAGTTAATTACATAGTTAGTCCTTCGTTAGTTTAATAGTTTAGTCTGTTAAGTCCCTAGGTTAAGGGACTGCTTCTGTCAATAGTTCGAACTTTGTGTTTTTAATAAAACATAAATGTTTGGCCGCCTACCCTCAATTTTGATTTGTGTCACTTTCGGCCCATGTGTTTGTTTTGATTTAGTTTAAGTTTTATAAAAATAGTTTAATTAAGTAATAAAATTAGGTTTTTAGTTTAATTAGTTAAATTAGTTTTTAATAAATAGTTTAAAATTAGGGCTTTTAATAAAATTAATTTTCTGCATTTTTTCTCTTTATAAAAAGTATTTTTATAGAATTTTTAGTTTAAGTTTTATATTTTTAAAAATTAATTTTCAAATTTAGTTTTAAAACATTTAATTTTCAAACCTTTAGTTTTTTTTAATTTTAACCTTTTAAATAGAAAAATTAGTAATAAAAAATGTTTTTCTCATTTTTTTTAAGTAATTTAGAGTTAATTTAGTTTAAAAAGTATTTTTCTTAGTTTTTATCAATTTAATTTCTATTTTTAGAATTTAATAGAGTAATTAGTGTTTATTTCATTTTAAAATCCAAAAAGCCTTAAAAAAATATTTTTTAATTTTCCTAAAATTTTCTTTAGCATTTGATTTAGAATTGGGAATTTAGTTTTAATTTAGGATTTAAATTTGCATTTGTTTCTTAAATGTCGGCAGATTTTATGTTACTTTCGTAATTAGTTTAATTTGTTAATTAGTTTGTTTATTGAGCGCTTTAATTTTAGTTGTATATTAAATCAAAAATATCTCTTTTCTTATTCAAATTGTGATCCAAACGTAAACGAGGTTTCCATTGAACGAGTCATTGGGGAAAAGACGGGTTGATCTACTTGCCCCCCCGGTTTAATATACGTATTTTATATTATATTATATATATTTTTGAGAGTGAATTTTATCAAGGGTAACTTGGTAACTTTCTTAATTACTCTCGGGATTATATTATTTTATATTATATTTTACGTGTGTAAAACTTACGCAATCAATTAGTCATTTTAAAAATTTCAGTTTAACTTGGCTCTTATAGTTTTTAAAAGTCATTTTCAAAATTAAGGGAGTGTTTGGGTTAAGAGTAAAAACGGGTCAAAAAGGTTTTTGGTATGGGTTGGGGTCACAAGATAGTTTTAGTTTGAGTAATAAGCTGGTTTTAAGCTATTTTTTATAAGTTGTTAAGTTTGAAAATTGTTTTTCAAAAGTTTTATAAATCATCTTTGAAACTGTGGTGTTTTAGAAAAAGTTACAAGAGCTTATTTAATAAGCTCTTGTAATTGTGAGTTAAGGTTTCAAAAAGTGGTGTTTTAGTGTGTCTAAAACAAGCTGACCAAGCCCTTTGGTCTTTTGACTTTGGTAAGTCAAACCACCCAAGTTTTTTAAGTAGCAGTTTTAAAAAAGCAAAAGCCCATTTTCACTCCCTAAATTCAGCAGGTTTACAAGTGTTCTAGAAGTCAAAAATTTGTGCACAAGTCCATGTATTGGAGTACTTAAGCTGTTTAAGCTTATTTTTTAGTTTTGAGCTTATTTGACAGCTTTTAAAAAGCTGTCAAATAAGCCCTTGTGTTAAGCATTAATCTCCCCTGGTGCTAGGGGGTGATTTTTAAGCTTCTTTTCCTAGCTGTTTAGTGTACTTAAGCCCAAGTTCTTGGCTTATTTTGTGAGCCCATAAGCTCCTTAATAAGCCCTCTAAGTTTCAGTCCTTAAAAAGTTCTTTAGCTAGCTTATTTTTAATCCCAAAGTTGCCTTTTGACTGTTTTGCTTAGGCTTAGTTTAGAGACTGCTTATTTTTCTTCTTGGCTTATTCAGCTTATTTCATAAGCTCAATTGTGTTCCTTGTAGCTTATGTTGTTTGTTTGATAAGCTGTGTTAGCTTATTCCCCTTTCCTTGTGCTTATTGAGCTTTTTAAGCCCATATTTACACCAACAGTACTAACCCCCAAGTTAGTACTGCTGTGGGTTTAAGCCAAACTCTTTGGCTTTTTCAGCTTATTTCATAAGCCCATTTGTATTCCTAGTAGCTTTTTAGGATAGAGTGTTAAGATTTTTGCTTATTTCTCATTTTCCTAGCTTATTTGTCCAATAGTTAAGCCCTTTTCACTTTTTAGCTTAATTTTAGCTTTCTGTCAAACATAAGCTCTTTCAGCTTATTTAATTTTAGCTTTTAGCTTCTTTAGGGCTTATTTAGTTTAGGATTAGACAACCCTTTTAGATTTTTTAGTCCTGTCCTAGCTTAAGTGTCCTAAAAGTCCAAAGACTTAAGCATTTTTGCCCTTTAAGCTTGTTTTAGCTTTCTGTCAAACATAAGCTCTTTCAGCTTATTTAATTTTAGCTTTTAGCTTCTTTAGTGCTTATTTAGCTTAAGATTAGATAGTTCTTTTAGCTTTTTTGTCCAAGTCCTAGCTTATTTGTCCCAAGTGTCCCAATGACTTAGCCAATTTTAGCCTTAAGCTTGTATTAAGCATTCTGTCATTTTTTTAAGCTGTTTTTAATCTTATTTATAGCTTTTCAAAAAAAGTCATAGTTGAGAAAGTTGTTAAGCCTTTTCTACTTGGTTTGGCGAGATCTAATATAGATAGAGGAGAGTATTTGTCTTTAGTTATTTGTTTTGGTTGGGGTGGTTTTTTTTTTTTAGGTTTAGTTTTGTATTGTTTTTTTTTTGTGGTTTTTTTTTGTTTTATGTATTATTTTGTTTTGAACATTGAAATTTTTTTTTCTTGTGTTTTTTTTTTATTTTTTTATGTTAGTATCAAAGTATTATACTATTTTATTATTTTTATTATTAAGTTTTTTTAATTACAAAACTTAGCTAAAACCAAACAAACACAGGTTAAAAGTGACGAAACAAAAAAGAATAAGGGTAGGCGGCTAAACATTAGAGTTTTATAAAACACACAAAGTTTTATCTATTGGAGCAGATATAGTCCCCTTAACTAGGACAACTAGACTAAACTAATTTAAACTATCGAAGGACTTAACATGAAAATTAAAGGACTAACTATGTAAATTAAAAGACTAACTAGAAAAGTTTTAACTAACAAAACTATGAAAAAGTGCAGAACAGGCCCCTGCAATAATTAAATCCAAGTAACCAATCATCCATATTAAAAAAACAGCTATTAATCTAAACTTTTTAAGACATCTTTTATAAAAACTTAACTACTAACTTATTTAAAATAAGCTGTATGGGCTTATGAAGGCTGATAAGCTAAACAGCTTATTAACATTCACTTATAACCTAAACTGACTTAAACAAATACCTCAAAACCACAAGATAGATTCAACTTATAAAACTAAAAGCTGTAGCTTATCTAAACTGCTTATATCAAGCGACAGTCTCAATATTAGAAGGGCGTTAGGATATTCAACAGCGCTTAATATAGAGTGTAAGGAGCGGCCCAAGGTAGAATTCCAAAAGACCAGAAAAATATAACCTTATTGAAGCTTAAAGAGAATAATAGTACCCTATGTTTCCAGCTAACAGACACAGCAATAAGCCTTTGTGGCTTATGCTATAATCCACATAAGCCCTAAATCAGACCCCCAAAAAAAAAAACAACAATCTATACTAACCTAATAAGCTGAACCCTCAGCTCTAATCCTTGATACCTTAGTGCAGCCAACCAAAACCAATTGGTATCAGCTTTCATTATTTTACAGAAAATAACAAACACAACACACGACTTCTTTTAACAGAATTAAAACACTGAAGACCGAATTTAATATGAAATGATTCTTATTATTAAAAAACTGAATAAAGTTTACAATACGAATTGAAATAACATGAAATTGAAATTTACAAACAACACTCAATACATAATCGCAAACAATTAAACTATAAAAAAAATTAAAACGAAAAATTAACCACAAAAAATACTCTCCATATGCTGGAATGATTGGGGTTTTTATACCAACTTGATCTCCTCCATCTTCTAGATCCTTCTTCAACGTCATCTCAGCCCTTCAATCTTTTCATCTCCTTGATTGACATCTCAATCGTGGGATAAAAATGTTGTAAACCCGGATTGTTGACGTGGACATATGAGTGTGTTAGTTATGTGAGTGTAAACACTCACATACGTCACATCACCCAATCGTTTCATTAGATTATGCCAGGGTGGATTGGGTTGTGGTTAATTGAAAGTGATGGATGGGTTAAGGAGTGTGAGGGGGTCATTAACCCTATGGTTAATTTGTGTGTGGAGAGTGTTTAAGAAACTAGGGTTCATGGGTGGTTCTTGAGTTGTTCGTGAGTGAAGAGAGTGGTTTAATCCTCATTTGGGGTTAAGAATGAGTGAACAGTAGTGTAAATAAAGTTTATAATTAACCGGGTTGGTCGTAGTTTTTTTTGGGGTTCGGGTGAATGGTTAGGGCTAGCATGTGATTGGATGAGAGGTGGACCCATGGGTAGATTTGACCCGGTCATATGACCCGCGACTTTTGGAACTTTGAGGTATTTGCATTTTCGGCCCTTGTGTTTGGCAAGCACTTTTCTTAGCTTATAAACAACTTTGGACAAATTGCATATTCAGCCCTTGTGTTTGGCAAGCACAATATCAAGTTGTAATTATAACTTCCATAAATTGCAAAATCACCCCTTGAACTTATAAAACAATGGAGTTGGCTTTGACTGTGGAAGCTGCAGTTGACTGTAGAAGGCTGAGGCATGATCTCTCTGGCTTCGGCTTTGATTTCTTTAGCTTCTTGATCACTCATCCGTTCTCGTGTCCGTTTTGTTACTGATTTCATGCAATTTTAGACATAACCATACCTGCACACATAAAACTCAGATACAACACATATTTTGCCATTTTTTGATCCGTTTTTGGTTTTATTTGGGTTATTTTAAGCATAAATATATATGTGTTATTCTACACTTATCAAGATACATCTTCCAATTCCTGTGTTGAACTCTTGTTGTGGTTGATCTTCTAAATCAACAGCCTTTTGATCATGCTCCTCTGTATGAGCAGACTTGCCTGAAGATTTTGGTTGAGATTTGGATGCACTTTTTGAAGAACTTGTGGACTTAGACTCCTTATTTTTTGGTTCTTTCGATGACTCAGCTTCTTTGCCTGATCTCCTTTTCTTCGACCCTCGGTTTGATCCAGCGAAGGGGTCTTTATCCTTGTCTTGATCATCTCGTCCTCTTTTCAGTGTGACAACATCAGCCCCCAGGGGGGGGGGGGGGGGGGGGGGGGGGGGGGGGGGGGGGGGGGGGGGGGCCAAAGTACCATATGAGGTAATGATGTCCTTTTCAGTGTTTAGGATTCACCAATGTAATGTATTGATTCTTATGATTGTCCTGATTGTCTATCGATTTATTGTCCCTATTTTGTCAATGTGATTCTTGCTTAGTTTGAATTATGACAGTGAAGCTGCTACTGCTAAGACGCTGAGGTTTTTATTGGTTTGATCTAACCAACAACTTCAGCTCCTAGGATTCTGTTACGTACTTCTCAATCTTTGGCATGATCATGGAGATTTGAGCTTGCACTTGCTCCTTGATTATTTCCTTCATGGTTGAGTCTATCTGATTAAGAAATTATTGATTCTCAGCTTGAGTTTCTTCTCTAAGCTTGTTTGTTTGTAGCTGAACAGCCACATCCACTGCTTCTTTCATCATGGATGCAAGGTACGTATCAACAATGCCCATAATTAAAGAGACAGCTTCAGCAAATTGACTTGTTTGCCTGAACTCAGACATTTTAGATTCTAATGCGGATACCCTTTGATCAAACTGGAATAAGGATGCAAAGTTAGGAATTTCTGGCAAAGTCATTATTGGATTAGTTGTTGTTGTTGTGGAAGTGGGTGTTTGTTGTAGAGGTTGAATGTTGGGAATAGGTAGTTGAGGAATTGTTGTAACAAAAGAAGGTGTCTCTGCAGCAACTGAAATTGGTACATTGACGAGAGTATCTGACTGAGTGTCTTGATTTAAGATTGAGTCAATGCCTGTATCTGGAGAAGGATTAATGAACTTTAACACCAAGTCTGATGAAACAGAAGAACTTTGTTGTTGCACTACTAGAGGCACAGTTGTTAGAGTCACATGAGTATCTTTCGTGTCTTGATTTGCTTGAGCATCAGTCATTTCAGCAACACTTCTTTCTAGGTTAATATTCAAATCTCTGTACAGATCATCTTCTTCTTCTTCTTCCTGTTCACCTTCCTTATTCCTATCATCATCCTCTTTATATTCTTCTTCTTCAGTGAGTTCATAATCTGGTGGTGTTGACACTCTCTGATCAGAATACACTTCTTCTTCATCTACTTTTTCTTCTTCCTGATCTTCTACTTTATAAGTTGACAAGTTGGGGATGAAAAGAATCATCTTCCGTCATATATCTGATTTCAGTTTTCCACTGTCATCATCTGTTAGGAACACGAAAGTGTCAGTCACTTCCATAGATAACTGTCATTAGCTCGTTAAGTATTATTTGGAACCTTAATAGGCTAAGTTAGGAAAAGCCCATGGAAAGCCCATTTAAAGCCTATACATGGCCGACCATATTGAGTGTATTATACATCCTCTCCATGCATTGAGCGGTGGTTTGGCTGTTCATTTTTCACACTCATTAATGCTTTTTTTCTTCAAGTTTACTTTCTCTCTCCAAAGTGTATCATTCAACACTCTCTCTCTAGAAAACCTCTCTTCCCTCATCATATGTTTATTAGATTAGTCTTAATGTATCAAGAGCCGTGGAGTGATTTGTTTAGTTTTTGTGTTTGTATTTGGTTCGTTTTTGTTTAGGCCGTTTTTCCTTTCTTGTTCTTTCTTTGTTTTCGAAGCTTTTGTGTACACTAAAGGATCATTTACCTTGGTAAATCTGATCTAGTATCTTTAGGATATAGGTGTACAAGCTTAGATTCAAGAAAAACATCACTTTTGTTCAACTTTTATATTCGAAAAGCTTTAAAAATTACAAATCTTGATTTCAAAATTTTTGGCTTAAAAACCATAAAGTTTGCATTTTTAAGGTACCTATAGGCTTAGTAACACTAGTTGTACAAGAATTTTTGCAAAACAACCATCAAAAAAGTGTTTTTTGTTTCTTTAAAATTTTGGGGTTCGGATTAGTATCAACCGATCTACTCAAGTGTAGTTTCAACCGATCTACTCAAGTTCTAGTTTCAACCGATCTACTCAAGTGTAGGATTAGCAATTTGCCTTGACAACTGAATTAGCAGTTTGCTTGTTCAACCGAATTAGCAGTTTGCTTGTTCAACCGGATTAGCTGTTTGTAGTGTCAACCGGATTTGCAGCTTGCTTTGACAACTGGATTCGCAGCTTGCTTTGACAACTGGATTTGCAGCTTGCTTTGACAACCGAATTCGCAGCTTTCTTTGTTGATCGGGTACGCAGCTTTCTTTGTTAACCGGATTAGCAGTTTTCATTTGGCAACCTAATTAGCAGTTTTCTTTTGAAAACCGAATTTGCAACTTCACTTGGACCAAAGTTAAAACACACAAATTTGCTAACATAAATTATACGGTTTATCTCTTTGATTTGTAAAATCCCGTGAAACATTTATCTGTTTTCCCGGTTTAATCAAGAATTGTAAAATCCCGTATAGTTTCAAGACATAAAACACACAAAAGACAACTCACAACAACACAATTACTTTCAATCACCGTTCGATCAAACAAGTAATCTTTTAACATAAAAATTTCTCAATGATGACTCTTGTTGACAAAGCGATTCTTTCGGGTGCTAACAATCGTCCACCTATGTTAAAAAAGATATGTACGATTCTTGAAAAAGCAGAATGGAGCAATACATGATGAATAGACAACATGGACGAATGATCCTTGAATCCGTTGAAAATGGTCCACTCATCTGGCCTACGATTAAGGAGAATGGAGTGACTAGACCAAGGAAATACTCTGAGTTATCTGCTACGGATGCAATTCAAGCTGATTGTGATGTCAAGGAAACAAATATCATTCTCCAAGGATTACCACTAGAGATCTATGCACTTGTTAGCAATCATCGAATCGCCAAGGAACTTTGGGAAAGAATATAACTTCTCATGCAAGGAACTTCATTGACGAAACAAGAAAGAGAGTGCAAGCTTTATGATGAATTTGATAAGTTTGCTTATAAGAAGGGGGAAACACTACATGATTTCTACTTGAGATTTTCACTACTACTCAATGACATAAACATCTACAATGTGAAACTGGAACAATTTCAAGTGAACACCAAGTTTTTGAATACTCTTCCTCTTGAGTGGAGAAAATTTATGACCGACATCAAAATGGTTTGGGATTTGCACACAACTAATATTAATCAGCTTCATGCTTATTTGGGACAACACGAATTTCATGCAAATGAAGTTTGTTTAATTCATAAACGCAACTCAGATCCGCTTGCTTTGGTTGCAACCCATCAGATGACCTAGTCCCCTTATCAGACTCATCAGAACTCATACCAAAACTCTCAATTTCAACTACAAGTTTCACTATATCAGTCTCCACAGTATGGATCACCTTATCAGTCTCAACAATACTCAAACAATCAATTATCAACACCTCTTTCAATCACTTATCCATCCAATGATTATCAATCATCAGTTTACCATAACATTTATTCTCCACCATTATCTATTCCCTAAATGGAATATGCTCCCACAGTTAACCAACAACACCAACAACCTGAATTTCCCCAACTATACTCAGGTCTAACTGTTCCAGTGTTCAAGCAAGGTGACGATCCCTGGTATGTGCTTAATTACACATACCTTTATCCTTTAAAAACGAGCTAAAATAACCAAAAACGGACTTAAAATGCCAAATATACGCTTGTTTTGCTAATTGTATTGTGCAGGAACGGATATCTAAGAAAAGGACGAAAAACGAAGCCAAATCGACAAAACCGGACTCGGAATGGAAAAACAGGAAAAGACAAAGTCAAAGTCCAAGCCCAAGCCTGAAAAAGTCAACCCAAGTCAAAAACCCCGGACAAATCACAAGTCAACATGTGAAGAAAAATAAGTTTGAGGGTTAAAATTGCCAAACCCTAAACTTATATTTATAAGAGAAAAAAGAAGAAAAAGAAAAGAAGGGTGCAAACTGCCAATATGGCAAAGATATACTCCAAGGGGCCATTCTGCCAAAGTCCCTAACTTATAACCACCAAGGACGGTTGATGCAAAGAGTGTTATAACTTTTGGGGACTATTTCTGCCAAGTCCCCAAAAGTTATTTAACCACAAGACATGGATCCAAATGAAGGTTATAACCATGAGGGGCCATTTGTGCCAATTCCCCAAACACATGCCCTGTCACCCCCAACCTTTATAACTTTTTTTTTCCCGCCAATTTCAACTCCCAACAAACTCACGGGTTAGCTACCCCCGTTTTTTCCTGCAAACCCAATTCCACCATGTCAAACCTCTCCCTCCCCCCTCCCCCATATCTTTCCCAGCTGTAAGATTGCCAAGTTGGCAATCCCACAACTCCCCAAGGCTTTTTCGACGGTTTTGATGATCCTAACAAGCTCCAAGGCAGGATTAAGGGTCAAGATTGGTTTTTGGTTTGCTCTCACCAAACAAACACAACAAACACAATGCAAAGAAGCGGGACATCTATAAAAGAGAAAGAAAGAGTTTTTTTTTAAGTAGTTAGCTAGTTTAATTTTCAGTTTGTAAGTTTTCGTGTACTTTTAAGCATTTTCTTTTAAGTCTTTAAAATTCAGCTTTAATCACTTGTACCTTTGTTCCTTTAGCTTGTACTTTACTTCTTTGAGTAATAAAATTCAGTTTTAAAGTTTCTTTGTGCTTTAATTTCAAAATTAAGCTGTTTTTACTTTCATAAGCTCTCATAAGCTCTTTTGAGCTTATGCTGTTTTTAAGCTCAATATAAGTCAAATTTTGGTTAAAAAGTATCTCTTCCATCTCTTTTGTTCATTGATAAGCAAAACATGATTACTTGAGGCTGTTTGATTCATTGTTGAAGCTATTTGGAGTAATAAGCTACAAAGAGCTTATTGAGCTTTTAAGCTGGTTTAGAGGCTAAGGTAGCCATTAGGGACTTGAATTAAGGCTGCTCACTCAGAAAGAGCAGCCTAGTAGCCTGAGACTACAAAGTAAAGGTCTCACTTCTTATTTCTAAAATTAGAGTAAATTTAGCTTAGTTAGATTAGCTTATTGATTCTCATTAGTGTTCATTAATACTCAAGCATGCTTAATTAGTTGTCTTTTATCTGTTTTAAGTTTTCTTTACTTAGTTATTGTTGAATTTCTCATTTTCTTTAATGCTGTCAAAATAAGTGTAAGTAGCTAGCTAAGAAACTAGCTTATTTTTACACTTAAGCTGTAGGTTTTAGTTTTAAAGTAGCTTAATTAGGTGAAAAATAGTGTGAGTAGATAAAAGGTTTTAGCTGTTTTAGTTTTTAAAATAGTTTTTAAAGTACAAATAGGTTGGGACAGTTAGACTTAAGGGGTGTTTGGGATAACTTGGAAAACGGGTCAAGATGGTTGTGTGTTTGGGTTGAGGTCATCAAAATAGGTTTAAGCTTAAGTTTTAAGCTTATTTAAAGCTGTTTCAAAAGTTTTTGAGGTTCAATATTGTTTTTCAAAAGTTTTCTAAATTAACTTGAAACTGTGAGATTTTTTTTACACCACAAGTGCTTATTTAGTTAAGCACTTGTGATTTTTAGTTAAGGGTTCAAAAAGAGAGTGTTATGTGGTGTTAAAGAAGCTGTCAAAACCCTTTGTTCTTTTGACTTTGTTGAGTCAAAAACCACCCAAGTATTTTTAAGTGTCAAAGTTTTAAAACTGAGTCCCTTTTTCACTGTCAAAATTCAGCAGTCTAAAATGATTTTTAAAAGTCGAAATTTGGTGCATAAGTCCATTAGCTAGGATACTTTAGCTGTTTTCATTTTTCTTTTTAATTTAAGCTTATTTGACAGCTTTAAATAAGCTGTCAAATAAGCCCTTGAGTTTAGCCTTTAATCTCCCCTGGTGCAAAGGGGAGATTTTAAGCCCCTTTCTCTTAAACTTCTAGTGTACTTAAGCCCAATCTCTTGGCTTATTTCAAGAGCCTATAAGCTCTTGTATAAGCCCCTTTAGTTTCAGCTCTTAAAAAGCTTATTTGATGGCTTAATTTTAAGCCTCAACTTGCCTTTTGACTGTTTTTGTTCAAGCTTAGGTGTAGGGACTGCTTATTTTTTCACTCTTGCTTATTTAGCTTATTTCATAAGCTCATTGTTGCTCTTAACAGCTTATTTAGGGTAGATTGTTAAGAATTTTGCTTATTCCTCTACCATTTTTTTTGTGTGTTTTTTTTTTTTTTTTTTTTTTTTTTTTACCTAGCTTATTTGTCCAAAACCTTAAGCCATTTTAGCCTTGTAAGCTTGTTTCAATTTCTGTCATTAAGCCCTCTTTCCCAGCTTATTTAGTCTTAGCTTTTAAGGTCATTAGTGCTTATTAGGTTAGCTTAGATAGTCCTTTTAGCTTATTTTTTTTCCTAGCATAGCTTAAGTGTCCATAAGTGCCCAACACCTTAAGCCATTTGAGCCTTAAGCCTTGTTTTTAGCTTTTTTTCATTAATAAAAGCTGATTTTACTTATTTTGTTTTAGTATCTAGCTTTGTAGCTATCTCTAGGTATAGTTAGTCTTTTTAGCTTATTAAATCAAGTCTAGCTTAAGGGTCACCATAAGCCCAAAGACTTAGTTTTTCTCACTTTTAAGCCACTTTAAGCAAAACTGTCATTTTTAAGCTGATTTTTCAGCTTATTTAGAGCTTATCACAAAAAGTTGTAGTTGACAAAGTTGTTAAGCCCCACGAGCTTAACAACTTTGCTTTTTGAAGTTTTCAAAAAAAAAAAAGAGGGAAAGACAAGAGGTCCGGGTGAGCAAGACTCGAACCCGGGACCTCTCGATACGATCCCCCTTTTGTACACACCCTCACCGCTGCGCCCTTGGGACTTTTCTGTCATAGTCCCAAGGGCTTGAATATTTATACACATTTTGTCCATTTAAGCTTATAAGCTGTTATCAGCTTATTCGGGGCTTATTTCTTAAGCAATTTTTTGTTTCTTATTTTTCCTAGGTTTAAGCCAGTGTCTAGTATTTTTTGTAAAAATTTCAGAATTTTTCGAAGTCATTTACTATTTTTTATAATTTAATTTAGTTAAAAGTTTTAAAAATTCATAAAAAATACAAGAATTATCAAAAAAATATTTTTCTTTTTTAGAAAATTTTATTTTGTCATATAGTTTGTAGGAAAAATTTAAGAATTTTCGTAGGGTCATTTTTACAACTTTTCATTTCTTAAAGAACGGTCCGGGTGCGGTTTTTTGTCTTGACTCGTTTTTGGGTCAAACGAACTCCGTTTTCGGTCTAGTCTTTTTCATTCTTCGTTATTTGTTCCCTAGAGTAGTTTAGAAGCAAAAATTTCTTCGTAGGGTTAATTTTAAAGATTTTTAATGTTTTTTTCTCTCCTATTGTTTCGGATTTGTGCACTCGTTTTCTAGTGTAATTTTCATAATTTCTAGTTATTCATAAAACGTTTTGTTTTTGTTTGTTATTGTTTAATTTGACTTTTCCACACTTTCAATTCAATTCTCTCCTTCAAACTCAAATCTTCGACTGTATCGATTCTCCAGTCCAGCCTCGTTGGGGATAAACGACCCGGGAACACTCTATACTACTTCTCGGTTTCATTGATTGTTGTTTTTAGATTATATATATTTTATATTTTATTATATATTATATATATAGTGTAAAAATAACCGATCAATTTTTGGCGCCGCTGCCGGGGAGGCTGTGAAAACGACTATCGTTACGTTTGACAAATTGTGTTTGAATCTGTGAATATTTTCTTTTATAAAAAAAAACATATAAAAAGTACAAAAATATTTTTCATTTTCTTTTATTAGTATAATTATCAGATAAAAACCAAAGAAAAAACCAAAAATATAAAAACATTGTCCATAAAAAGAAATAAAATTCACAAATTGGTAAAAATACCAAAATATAATATTCTCAACTGAGGTATTATCATAATAACTTCCGGTGAACTTGTTGGTTCCCAACTCGAACAAAAGATTTAAAAACTTGCCAATTGTGTCTCTTACGACAAACGGCTCACCTTGAAAAGTTAAACAAACTATAAAGTGGGTATAAGGAGGGTTGTTCCGAGGAACTACGACCCGAAAGGAGAAATAAGCTTCGCGCTATTCCTACTCCTCCGCTCACCTGTGCGTTTATCTTTTTGAGAGCTACCGTGAAGTAAGTAGATTATTTGGTTTAAGTTGTCTTATCTCATTGTCCGGTAAAATACATTGTGAATTAATCATTGAAAAAACCAAAAAAAAAATTAGTGTAAATTTTCTTTTTATATTTCTATTTTGTGCATGCGCACTCGTTCTCAAGCCCGTAGACGTCGACAACCACAAGTCCGACAAACTTCTGTTGAATCATCCAATCTTGAGAAACCTGATAATCCTCCCATAGTTACGATGGACGATAATCGAACTATGGCGCAATTGCTCGAAGCACCCACCGAGGGTTACGAGGATGCGATCGTTGTTCCCGAAATTATTACCAGCCCCCGAACAACTTTGAGATCAAGCATGGTCTACTTAATCATGTCAAAACAAAGCAATTTTTTTGACCACGAAAGAAGAACCCACATGCCCCACTCCGATTTTTTTATTTCAACAAGATCATTCTATGATGAAGTTCCCCCGAACGTCCCTAGTACGTCGTTAGACTATGCGTTTTCCCATTTTCTCCCTCGAAGGAGCAGCACCCGGATTTGGCTTGAAAAAAGAGCCCCCTCCGATCTATTCCTCACATGGATGATCTAGTGTCGAAATTCATTAACAATTCTTCCCAATCACCTCTAAGACGACAAATCTCAGAAATGAAATCATGAGATTTTCAACAAAAATTTTATGAAACGGTTTTACGAGGCATGGGACCGATTCAATGATCTTCTTAGGGGATGCCCGCATCATGGGTTTTCAGAATTGCATCAACTCGATACATTCTATAATGCCCTAAATTCCAATGATCAAGATTCATTGAACTCCGCTGCGGGTGGTAACTTTTTGGATAAAATGCCTCGAGAATGCCTAAAAATAATCGAGAGCAAATCCAAAGTTCGTCAATCACGAAGCAAAGCCATTGTTTCAAAAGTGAGTACGAGCTCTTCTACCCCAGCAGTTTCATCCGATGTTGCTGAATTAAAAGATATGGTTAGAGCATTGATTCTCGATAAGAAAAACCAAACTCCAGCTCCCGCTTCCGTAAAAGCGATCGAGCAAAGTTGTGTAACTTGCGGGGGTGGACACTCTTACCAAAATTGTCCAGCCACCAATGACTATCGTGACAATATCCAAGAATACGTGTCACAAGCCGCCGCAGTTAACTACAACCAAGGGAATGCCAGTTACCGACCTCAGATGGTTGCTAACCAAATTCGACCTCCCGGTTTTCCTCCTATGCAAAACCATCAAAACAACCAAAATCGGGGAAACAATTTGAACCAAAATCGAGGTAGTAATTTCAATCAAGGACAAGTTTACCAACCTCAGATTAATCAACCCCCGAATTTTCAAGCTCCACCATACCAAGCTCCAGCTCCAGCTCATCCAACACCAGGTGTATCTAAGTCCGATTTTGATCACTACGTCAAAGCTAATGACGCGGTTATGCAAAATATGCAAAATCAAATGGCAAACATAACGGACCTGCTTACCAAAATCGTGAATAGTAATACTGCTTCTACTTCGGGTTCGGGTTCTCTTCCAAGCAACACCATTGCTAACCCGAAAGGGTTGATTGAGAAATCAATCACCAACCCCGAAAGCGGTGTTATCCTATACTGGACCTACAAACGTCTTCTCTTCCTAAAGATATCGAGGAAAATGAACCCGAGGTGACAAAGGATACGGTGCAACCAAGCACCGAAAACATCCAACCTCCGGTGGTCCAAACTCATGAACCCGTTGTTGTTCCAAAGACTAAACCAACCTTGCCTTATCCTTCAAGGGCCAACAAAGAAAAGTTCCGTGAAAAAGACGATCTTTTAGCTTCAAAATTTATGGAGATTTTTCGGAATCTCCATTTCGAGCTAAGTTTCCAGCGATGCTCTCCTACAATATGCCTAAATTTATGCACCAATGTTTAAAGAAAGCTCCTCAATAACTAAAAGGGATAAATGATTGAGTTGACAAAGACCAACCGGTATACGAGAATTGCTCGGCGGTTTATTATATATTGGCTTCTATACTGAAAGGTCTAACCTTGTGGTTTTAATGATAAAAGAATATATTATCTATAATTATATTGCATGGAACGTGTTGTGGATTTTGCAAGATGACTAAAAAGTTTCCACGAGAAAACATGAGACCCCCGGTAGATTTCTTATACCGTGTGATTTTCCGGAGATGAACTAATGCTTAGCCTTAGCCGATCTCGGTGCAAGCATCAACCTAATGCCTCTCTCCATTTGGAAAGAACTAAGTCTCCCAGCATTAAACCAAAACTAAACTCGAATGATACTTGAAACTTCCGACCGAACGATTTTCTACTCCAACCGGCATCGCCGAGGATGTTTTCGTGAAAGTTGGAATCATTTTCTTTCCTGCCAATTTTGTGGTCATTGATTACGTTGCCGATCCTCGGGCTCCCTTAATCTTAGGAAGACCTTTCTTGAGGACGGCACGTGCCTTAATAGATGTTCACGGTGAACAAATGACCCTTAGACATGATGACCAATCCGTGACCTTCAAAGTTGGTGATACTAAGACTTTCTCCTACAATATCATTGAATCGGTTAACCGAGTCGATGTTATTGACATTGCTTGTGAAGAATATGTTCAAGAAGTACTTGAAATTTCTGAAAGTGGCAATCCCACTTCTACTTCGGACCTTATGATCGATTCTCGCTCTCCATCTTTCACTCCCTTCGGAGGAAGTGATTTTCTAATGGAAGAGATCGATGAATTTCTTGAACATGATGATTCAATACCACCAGGTGTTGACGGCATCTATGATTCTGAGGGAGATACTGTTTACCTTGAGGAATTGTTAAGTGTGATCAATAGTGACCCAAATCTCCCTCCGTCACCAGTTTGTGAAATTAATGTGCCTGAAAAGATTAAATCTTCATGTGAAGATCCTCCCGACCTTGAACTCAAAGACTTACCATCCCATCTTGAGTATGCGTTTTTGGAGGGTGATGACAAATTACCCGTCATAATCGCTAAAAACTTGAAAGATGAGGATAAAACCGCCCTGATCAAGGTTCTTAAGTCACACAAACATGCCATAGCTTGGAAGATTTCTGATATTAAGGGGATAGATCCACAGTTTTGCACCCATAAGATTTTGATGGAGGAAAATGCCAAACCCGTAGTTCAACATCAGAGAAGGGTTAACCCCAAAATCTATGAGGTTATTAAGCAAGAAGTTATCAAACTTCTTGATGCAGGGTTAATTTACCCTATCTCTGACAGCCCCTGGGTAAGCCCGGTTCATTGTGTCCCTAAGAAGGGAGGCATAACCGTAGTGAAAAATGAAGAAAATGAGTTAATACCCACTAGGTTGGTTACGGGATGGCGAGTTTGCATCGACTACCAAAAACTCAATGATGCAACTCGCAAAGACCATTTCCCGCTGCCATTTATGGATCAGATGCTTGAAAGATTAGCCGGAAATGAGTACTATTGCTTTTTGGACGGATTCTCCGGCTACTTTCAGATCCCGATTGACCCACTTGATCAAGAGAAGACTACCTTCACCTGCCCTTACGGGACATTTGCCTATCGTCGCATGCCTTTTGGGTTATGCAATGCACCGGGCACGTTCCAAAGGTGTATGGTTGCAATCTTTCACGATATGATTGAGAAAACCATGGAAGTCTTCATGGATGATTTCTCGGTTTTCGGTGATTCTTTCTCCTCTTGCCTTTCCCATTTAGACAAAATGCTCCAAAGGTGTGAAGACACCAATCTTGTGCTAAATTAGGAAAAGTGCCACTTTATGGTCAAAGAAGGCATAGTCCTTGGCCATAAATTTCTAAGTCCGGGATTGAGGTTGATAAGGTGAAAGTTGATGTCATTGCAAAATTGCATCATCCCACTACCGTGAAGGGTATTCGCAGTTTTCTCGGTCACGCTGGATTCTACCGACGATTTATTCATGATTTTTCTAAAATCGGCCTATGACCCAATCCTTGAAAAGAATAACTCTGATTTATCTTCTCGAAGGACTGTCTTCGAAGCATTTGAAACCCTTATGGATATGTTAACCCAGGCTCCAATTCTAGTGCTCCCATTGGGACTTGCCCTTTGAAATCATGTGTGATGCGAGTTGATTTGCTGTTGGGGCAGTCCTAGGGCAACGTAAGACCAAGCACTTCCAGCCGATACATATGCAAGCAAAACTATGACGAGTGCTCAAGCACATTACACATAATACGGAAAAAGAATTACTTGCCGTAGTGTATGCTTTCGAAGAAATTCCGGCCATATCGTGTCTTTGTCCCCAAAATGCATAGTGTATACGGACCATTCGGGCTCTCAAGTACCCGCTTGATAAGCAGGTTGCTATGCCAAGATTGACTCGGTGGATTATTGCTGCTCTAAGAATTTGATGTCGTTATCTGATAAAAAGGAGCAGAAAATCTCGCGCAGACCACCTTTCTTAGACTTGATAATCCCCATGTCTAAGTGAGCTCGAGAAAATGGAATTACGGATAACATTTCTCTCGAGGACACTTGGGATGGTTACCTTTCGTGGTGGATGATAACTGCTCTATGGTTTGCCGATTTTTGCCAAAATACCATGCGGGGAATTTTTTGATCAATGGAAATGTCGTCTTAGCAGAATAGAAAGTTTTTCAAAGGTCGTCAAACCCTTATTTGGGACGGACCCCTTCTATTCAACGATCTGTGCTGATCAGTAATTAGGCGTTGTGTTTCGGGGCTAAAAGCTTTTGACATTTTAAAGCTGCCACAGTGGTCCCACCGGGGACAATTACGGTGCAATTACACCTAAAAAGATCTTCGATTCAGGAATTTTTTTGGCCCACGATCTACAAGGATGCCATGACTTTGTCACACCGATGTGACATTTGTCATCGTCAAGGCAAAATTTCGCAAAAGAGATGAGATTGCACAAACTCTATCCAAGTTTGTGTAATCTTGGACATGGTGGGGCATTGATTTTATGGGGGACGTTCCCTTCTTCAAAAGGAACAAATATATACTGTGGCGTTGATTATTTTATCAAAATCGGTTGAAGCAAAAGCGCTCCCCACCAATGACGCCCGAGTTGTATGCAAATTCTTAAAATCTTTCTTTGCCCGATTCGGGACCCCTCGTGCTATTCTAATGAATCGCGGATACCCATTTTTGCAATGACCAATTTACAAAGGTCATGCTTAAATACGGAGTCACTCATCGTCTCTCCACCGGTATCACCCACAAACAAGTGGGCAGGTTGAGGTATCCAATCGTGGTTTGAAAGGGGGAATTCTTGAAGAACGTGGGGAAATTCGTGCATCTTTGGGGGGTCGGATAAATTTAGATGGACGCACTTTGGCTTTCGTAGTGCTTACAAAACACCCATCGGGTGTACTCCATACAAGTTAGTGTACGGGAAGGCATGTCATCTTCCGATTGAGCTCGAGCACAAAGCTTACTGGGCCCTTAAGCATACAAACTTTGATATCAGAACCGCGGGTGATCACAGGAAAGTTCAACTCAATGAACTTAATGAACTTCGTGATCATGCCTACGAAAACTCTTTAATTTACAAAGAGAAAACAAAGAGAATCCATGACTCCAAGATCAAAAATCGCGTTTTCAACGTCGGTGATCGAGTCCTCCTCTTTAACTCTAGATTAAAGATTTTCTCGGGCAAGCTTAAGACCGTTGGGAGTGGACCATTCACTGTAACCCAAGTTTTTCCATATGGCACTGTCGAGTTATCCCAAAACTCCGGGCCAAATTTCAAAGTGAATGGTCATCGTTTAAAGCACTACTTTGGAGGGGACGTACCACAATTGGTAGTCCCAGATCTCCAGACATTCCCCATGAGCCAATAAATTCAAGTGACGGGTCAAGCATAGCGACCTTAAACAAGCGCTTCGTGGGAGGCACCCCATGCTTATCGTAGTATTGTGTAGAAATGAATAAGTGTTTTCTTGTTGTGTGGAGGCTCGCCTCTTCTATTTCCCGTGTTTCGTGTTTGTGTTGTTAAATGTCCAGGATTGCCCGGATTGTGAAGATTCTCGTGCTCTCAGTTTTGCCATTCATTCACAAGAGTTTCACATCCTCAGCTTCATTTTGGGAATCCAGTATCCAAATCTAATCGACTAACGTTTTATCTTTTGGCACACTTAATAAACGGCCTTAGATTTACGTAGGTACCTCTTCAAAACATCGAGGACGATGTTTAGTTCTAGTATTGGGGGGATCTTCGATTTGATTTTACCTGCAGCCGTTGTTATCATGTAATCCCGTTTTTACCACCAAATTTTTGCAAAAATACCAAAAAAAAAAATTAAAAAATTAAAAAATTTCAAAAATAAAATAAGTGTTTTGTCACAGTTTCGACTTTCCTAATGGGTAGAATGAGAATAATTTTTGACTCGATCGGGCGTATTGAGCCCTAGCTAGTTCCTCAACTTACCGCTTGTAGGCTAAGCTTTCACGAATTCTGTGTTTCGAATTTTAATAAGGTGAAGAACAAGAAGTGATAGAGTTAAATATAAGTTTATGTGCTGAGCAAGATTCTTCTAAAACTTATATGAGTAACTTGTGGCTGTTTCTCCCATTAGCTTCTAATCCGCCTAATCATACGTGCTCATTTCAATTCAACTAAGTCAATCGATGTTTTTAGAAAAAGCTTCAAATTTGTAACTTGATTCTTTAAAGCGAGGTTTTTCTGTTCTTAGTAAATTGAAAGTTAAAATGCCAAAGAAGGCCTTAATGAAATATGAATGAAAAATGACATGAATATTGAAATATATGCCAATGAAGCATACATTTGAGTATATGGAGCAAGTAAAAGATGTGTCGTGATATCCCACTCCGCTAACCACGAGGTGGGGGTTCAAACTAAGACATCTTTACTTCTAGGGATTTGGTGTGTTGTGATATCTCACCAAGAAGCGAGGTCTAGGTGAGGGTTCAAACTAAGACACCTATCCTTAGCCATATTAGGAAAAAGGTGTTGATGTGATTTCCCACTACGCTAGCAACGGGGTGGGTTTTCAAACTAAGAACACCGGTCGTTGGTTGTGATATCCTACTAGGGAGCGAGGCCTAGGTAGGTGTTCAAACTAAGCAACGCATTCCTAGCTTTAAGAACTTATGATTATGATGATGAAGATGTTGCAAAAAGTTCCACAGTTAAATTTCCGTTCTTTAAAATCAAGTTACAAGGTCCTAATAGGTTGTTGCTTTGAGTCTTGATTCATTTTGAATTACGACTATGGAAATAAGTTGACCTATGGTTAAGTTGAAATGAGTACACACATTTATATCATATATCCATGTTGGGAGTTAAAAGTTCACAAGTCATAAGTATGAGTGCTTAACATTTAGACTTATATTGACAAATGATCTTGTTTAATTGCTTGGTTTGGAACTAGTGAAAAATCGGGGACGATGAATTTATCCGTCAGGACATCCGTAAATTATTCTATGGGCGCTTCTCATTCTATGATCCCAATGTTGATAAAATAAAGGAAGTCAAACAGGTTGTTAAGAAAAAGAAAAGAAAATCCAAAAATATTAGGGATAGTTAGTGTACAAAATGGTGAAAACGGGACTTGTCGAAGCTATTGATTCTTTAAGTTCTCCTTGACGAACACTTTGCTACTTTTCGAGGTAATTAGTCGAGGGGGATTAAGATTCTTGGTTTCTTGAGTGTTTACTTCATAACATTGCGTGAGGACACGGCAATACCTTAGTATGGGGGATTTTGGTATGTGCTTAATTACACATACCATTTTCCATTAAAAACGGACTTAAAAGACTAAAAGCGTACCAAAGATACATTGTATTTTGTATGTTTTGCGTTTGAATTGTGCAGGATCGGATATTAAAAAAGAAAGCCAAAAACGACCAAACTAAGCACGGGATGGAAAGCCAAAGTCAGCCAAATGAAGAAAATACAACTTAAGGGACTAAATCTGCCAAACCTCAAGTTGTATGGCAAAAGAAAAAGACAAGGGTCAAAATGCAACGCGGCAAAGATTGCATTCTCGTTATTTAACTTGAGGGGACAAAAATGCCTACTTACCCAAAAGCCTTCTTCCCGCACCAACAATAAACCTGGTACAACTTGGATGTGTTCCCATACCTTCTACCTGCAAACCACTCCAACACCCTAGATAAATCATTTTACCACTCCTCTCCCCCCCCAGCTGTTTAAGTAGCATGTGGCAAATCACTTTTCCATTCCCAAGTATTTTCGATTGTTGGTTTGGGACTGAGATTGATCCAAAGAAGCACAAAAGATATTGAAGGCTGGGGATTTGTTTTAGAATCACCTCACAAAACAAGCACAACTTGGTTTTTGTCTCTAATAAGAAAACTAGAGACACAAGAGAAAGAAGTCGAAGGAGAAGAAAAAAGAATTAGACTATAAATAGAGTTTTTGTAAACTTTGGAAAGGTTTGTTTTATTCATACTTAATTTTTAATATAACTCAGGCTTATTTTTAAGGTAATTTACAGCTTTTACCTTTCAGCTTTGTAACACTTTACAAGTTTTAATGCAATTTGAGGTTTTTAAGTAAGTTAACAATTCAAGGTATTTTAGTGCTAAGTTTCTTAATTGTGTTGTTTTGTATTCAAATAGCTCTCACATAGCTTGTTACAAAGTGCTATAATTAATAAATTTAAAAAGTTAAGTAGTTTTAAAGAGGAAAATCACTCCTTCTAATACACACACTTATTTTATGGATGATAAACCAGTGCTGGATGGGCTTATGGACACCAATAGCTTGTTTATGCAAGCTAGAGCTGTAGATTCTTGGTTTAAGCTGTTTTGAGCTAAGGGTGCTATGTTGTAAGTTTCTCTTTTTCTTGTTTTCTTATTTACTGTAAAACAGCTTATTTAAGTGCTTATTCTTGACTAAAACATGTTTATAAGTATTCTATTTTGTTATTTAACAATCTGTTTTTAATAATTAAGGACCAAATCAGCTTAATACAAAAAGAAAAATGATTTGTGAAAACTTTAAGGGATATTTTGAACTAACATAATAACCATAGTTAGTAGGCTAGTTGTATTTTTTTTGGGATTTTAAAACTAGCAGTACTAACTTAAAGCTACCAGTACTAACTCCAAGTTAGTACTGTTAGTACTGGTGGTTCATTTTTGCTTATCACCTTACTATTTCTGCTTATTTAAGATTTCCTTAGCTTTTTAGAGTAGATTAAACCATTTTCCTTTACTGTCTTTAGGAGTAAGCTTATTTAAGCTTATTTTCCTTTTCAAAGTATTTTCAATAGTTGATCAGATTGTAATTTTTAGCTTATTCTCTATTTTAGTTCATTCTAGTTGCTCATTCTTATGCCTGAATGCTTATTAGGGGTAGCTCAATATCTGTTTTAGCTTATTTGCTTATTTCTTGCTTCATTGAACTAACAGTACTAACCTTAAGCAACCAGTACTAACTTAAAGCTAGCATTACTACTCTTGGTAGTTTAAATCTGTTGTACTGTTGTTAGTATGCTGAGTTTTTCTTGTTAATTTAGCTGAATTGCTTTTTGATTTGCTTTTTAAAGTGTATTTAGCTTATTTAATTTGTATTAAGCGTATTTGAGCTTATTTGTGTCTTAGTATAAAAGTTTTAAGTTTTTCTTTTACCATTCCTGGCTTTTAGAAAACCAGCTTTCTGTCTATAACCGCTATTGATATGTCTAAGGAAACGTGATTGTGTAGAAAGGATACCATCGGGTAACAGTCTTTATACTACCTTGCCCCCTAATATGGTTGATCCTTTTAATGTATTTCATATGCACTTAGTAAACTCCTAGGGGCCGTGTAATAGTCTTCATACTACCTTGCATGTGCATTGCTCTAGCGGCATACTAAGTAGACGACGGGTTCGTGTAATTTGTTCATGCTTTAGGAAATAATTACATAGATCATCACAAGTGTGACAAGGCAACAAAACTAGGAGAAGCCATCTAGGGAGTAATACATGATTAAATAGACACAATCTTTTATCTTATTGTTATCACCATTAGTTTAGATTATCATTTAGTTTAATAGCTAAAACCAAACTACTCTCTCAATTATATGATTTTACCTGCTTTCATAAAATACAAAAATACAAAAATACAAAAAGAATCTTCCCTCGACCCTTTGAATTATGTTAGACCATGATCAAGCCTTCCCAACCTATTCCTCGAGTGAACGATAAACAACCCCGAGTCTTGCCCATACTACACTACAACGATTAGGTGCACTGCTCGGGGAGTTGTAAAACTTCTCGTGTAGAAGTCCTACGAAGACAACACATCAACTCCTCTTCTCTTGTCATCCTCATTCTTAAAGTAGACTGACTTTGCTCTTTTTCCAAATCCGACAACAAATTAAATTGCTCTATCTTATGGGGCATCTTATAAGCAATCTCATCGGTCCCATTTGCAAACTTCACTATTCCTAATGATAAATCATAGGTCATAATGGATATTTTAATAAAAGGTTTCCCTAGTACTACTTGTGACAGCCTAGGGTCTATAATTGAACTAATATCCTCAACTATCATAAAATCTGAAACATAAGTGAAATTTCCCATGAAGATATGCATCCCTTAAATTCTCCCTGTAAAGTTACTTATTCTTCTAATACCATCAGGATCTTCCCTGGGTTCAAGATGTTTCCTCATGATCCAATTGTATTGCATGCAAGTTGTTGGGAATAAATCTTCATAGGACTTAATACTGCCAACAGTACTAAAGGAGTTAGTACTGCCAGCACAAAGTTAGTACTGCCAATGACACTTAATACTGTTAGCTAAAGAGGTTTGTACTGCTAAATAGTCAAAGCTGATGATATGAAGATAAGAAGATATGGAGAGCATTTCGGAATATTTAGTTTTGAACTGTAACTGTTCCTAATAGATAGGCAGATATATGTGTAAAGGGTTCCTTGTATTTCTATAAAAGGAGATCCCTAGAGTAGTGATAGTTAGAACTTTAAGATATACACTTAGAGAGAATTTGTAATTGCTTCAAGGTTGTGTAACCCCAGTACTTAGAGAGTACTCGTATTATTTATAATATTGAAGCAGTGATTTTGGTATTTATTGTTTGTGAGTGAT
>BQNB010038178.1:0-14141 GCA_026074375.1 Tanacetum coccineum | reverse complement strand
CTTTTGATATTCATTTTTAACATTTGCAATTTCCTTATTCAAAGATTAAACTTGAAATTCCAAAGACACGTTCCCATTCTCAAACTTTTCCATCTTCGATATCCAAGAGGTTTCACAAAGATTTTTCAAAGACTGTTAACAATCCGTTTTTTCTTTTTGATGTTGCAATTGTAATTCAAAATCAATGCTTTGCGCTTAGAATCTTTGAAAATCATTCTTAAGAATCTTTATCCATTTTAACAAATTCTCTTAGATATCTTTGGATTCCCTCTTAACTTTCTCAATCTCATCATTCAAATTATCATTCTTTGATTCAGAACACATCAAAACACATTTTTGAACATCATGAGTGAGTATTTCTTCCAAGAGTCGATCTTTTAAAAGCTTATTTTGTTTCAGTGTTTCATCAAATTCACTTTCCATTGAATAAAAAACATTCATCATTACTTATACATCTTCCAGAAACTCCTTTTGAATAACTTTGAAAATCACATGCAAGTAGTCAAGAATCGGTTTCACCTCATCAAAACAAAATTTTCTTAAAACTGAATCCTCGAGATCTACAAATGTTGTTCGTCGTGAAGTAGTTTTACACGTCTAAAAGAATATTCTATATTCTCATTTTCTTGTCATTCCCATTTCATTTCGTATCTCATTTTCTCATTCTAACTTTTTGGTTTTGTTTAGTGTACACCATTTTGACCCATCAACATTCCTATGAGTACCAGTTGTACCTGTTGTGAAAATCGATGTTCTTTACACACAAACCTTCACATAGAAAGTAACATGTCGGGACGTATATGTCCTGAATGTTTGAGTATCATAGCATAGATAACTATGTTGGCTAGATGCATAACCTAGGAAGATGCATGGACTGAATTAAGGATAGAGTTTATTCGAATGTGTATCACCAAGGAAAGGATAACATAAGCACCTAAAGGTGCAAAAGAGAGAGTAATCTTGTGAATAGTGTAAAGAAGTTGATAATGGGTAATAGTGAGAAAGAGTCTAGAAAAAGACATGGTTTATAAGAAATGCTAGCAGTAGTACAAGCATCACCCCCCCCCCCCCCCCCCCCCCCCCCCCCCCCCCCCCCCCCCCCCCCCCCCCCCCCCACCCCCCCCCCCCCCCCCCCCCCCCCCCCCCCCCCCCCCCCCCCCCCCCCCCCCCCCCCCCCCCTACCCCCCCCCCCCCCCCCCCACCAAAAAATATTTGGATATATGAGAATAATAAAGTTAGGCACATGCATTCTCAAAAAAGTGCCTCGTCTAGCGTTCAGCAAACTAGTTTTTGTTAGTGTAGAAACCAATATTTTATTATGCTAATACGTGACTAATTTAGAGAGAGTGGGTGTGGACTCTTTCTATGCTAAGGAGAGAAGGATAGGAGGAGTAAAAAGAGAGATACAAAGTCCTCGCGTTGTAGTAATGTTAGATTGGAACACTTCTAAAACAAATTTTTTTAAACATCATGACTGAGTTATTGCTCCAAGTGTTGATCTTTTTATAAGCTTATTTTGTCTTCAGTGTTTTATTAAGTTCTATTTCCATTAAAATAAAAACATTCATCATTCACTATATACCCTTTCCTAGAAACTCCTTTTGAATAACTTTGAAAATCACATGCAAGTAGTCAAGAATCGGTTTCACCTCATCATAACAAATTTTTCTTAAAACTGAATCCTCGAGATCTACAAATGTTGTTCGTCGTGAAGTAGTTTTACACGTCTATAAGAATATTCTATATTCTCATTTCCTTATCATTTTTATTTCATTTTGTATCTCATTTTTTCATTCCAACTTTTCGGTTTTGTTTAGTGTTACACCATTTTGGACCCATCAACATTCTATGGGTGTACGGTTGTACCTGTTGTGAAAATCACGATGATCTTTACACATAAATCCTTCACATAGAAGTAACGTGTCTGGTAGTGTTTATGTCCTGGATGTTTCCAGTATCGCAGCATTAGATAACCCATGTTGGCTAGAGCATGAACCTAGGAAGATGCATGGACTGAAATTAAGGATAGAGTTTATTCCGAACGTGTATCACCAAGGAAAGGATAACATAAGCACCTGAAGGTGTAAAAGAGAGAGTAATCTTGTTAATAGTGTAAAAGAAGTTGATATGGTAAATAGTGAGAACGAGTCAAAGAAAATACATGGTTGATAAGAAATGCAGCAGTATTACAAGCATCACACCAAAAATATTTAGATATATGAGAATAATAAAGTTAGGCACGTACATTCTTAAAAAAGTGCATCGTCTAGCGTTCAACAAACTAGTTTTTGTTAGTGTAGGAACCAATATTATATTATGCTAATACGTGACTAATCTAGAGAGAGTGGGTGCGGACTCTTTCTATGCTAAGGAGAGAAGGATAGAGGGAGATACAAAGAGAGATATAAAGCCTCGCATGAGTAATGTTAGATTGAATACATCAAAACACATTTTTAAACATCATGAGTGAGTATTGCTTCCAAGAGTCGATCTTTTAAAAGCTTATTTTTTTCAGTGTTTCATCAAGTTTACTTTCCATTGAATAAAAAACATTCATCATTACTTATACATCTTCTAGAAACTCCTTTTGAATAACTTTGAAAATCACATGCAAGTAGTCAAGAATAAGTTTTACCTCATCATAACAAAATTTTCTTAAAACTGAATCCTCGAGATCTATAAATGTTGTTCGTCGTGAAGTAGTTTTACACGTCTATAAGAATATTCTATATTCTCATTTCCTTGTCATTCCCATTTCATTTCGTATCTCATTTTCTCATTCTAACTTTTTTGTTTTGTTTAGTGTACACCATTTTGACCCATCAACATTCCTATGAGTACCGGTTGTACCTGTTGTGAAAATCGATGTTCTTTACACATAAATCCTTCACATAGAAAGTAACATGTCGGGACGTGTATGTCCTGGATGTCTTTTGAGTATCACAGCATATATATCCATGTTGGTAGATGCATACTAGAAGATGCATGAATGAATTAAGGTATGAGTTTATTCGAACGTGTATCAACAAGGAAAGGATAAAACTTTAAGCACCTGACTGGCTGCAAAAGAGAGAGTAATCTTATGAATAGTGTAAAAGAAGTTGATATGGTAAATAGTGAGAAAGAGTCTAAGAAAAGACATGGTTGATAAGAAATGCAGCAGTAGTACAAGCATCACACCAAAAATATTTGGATATATGAGAATAATAAAGTTAGGCAAGTGCATTCTCAAAAAAGTGCCTCGTCTAGCGTTCAGCAAACTAGTTTTTGTTAGTGTAGGAACCAATATTATATTATGCTAATACGTGACTAATCTAGAGAGAGTGGGTGTGGACACTTTCTATGCTAAGGAGAGAAGGACAGAGGGAGATACAAAGAGAGATACAAAGCCTCGCATGAGTAATGTTAGATTGACACACACCTCATAACCCAGGAGGTACTAGGTATTTTATACCCATTATAACCGAGCATGCGAACCTTGCATGAGTCCATTCCTCTCACATCTATACAAGTGATGTGAGGGTAGGAGGTTTGCACTAACAACTACTCCCTTCGTCCTATATTAAATGTCCACTTTAACTTTTTAAAGTCTTTCTTTTTCAACTTTGGCATTAAATATTTTTGATTGTGTTGTATAATACTTGATGTAAAATATATGATTGAATTGAATTTTAAATATATTTTCATTTGGTATAATCTTCATCAAGTATTATATAACACAAAAAAGTTATTTAAAGTTAAAGTTGAAAAAAATATGCGAAAGTCAAAACTAGACATTTAATATGGGACGGAGGTAGTATTATAAAAACAACCCTATCGATATTAAATATTGAATAAGAGACTATAAATTAATTATTTACCCTTTTGTTCTCTAACAATCTCTCATTAAGGGTAGATCATTCATGTCTTCTATGAATAGGCATATTATTAGGCCAACTTCGAGCACTGATATTTTGTTCTATGCGCTTCGATGATTCTCAAAGGGTCATCTTTTCTCTAATAGCTTTAACAACTCTGCTCATCAAGGAATGCTCAACCTTCATTTTCATCTATCTGTGGTTAACTTTATCTAACATCCTCTTAAGTCTTTCCACGATCCATGAGAACGTTCATGTGAAAAACTTTGCAACCTCACATACTTTGAACAATCTTTTCTGCTTTGTGTTTGTCACATAAACCAAACATAGTTCAAGATTGGGTTTCTTAAAACAAGTCCATCTCTTAGCCTTCTAAATACCCTAACAAGCTAACTATGGAGGATTCATGTTGATCCTCTTTTGATAGATTTTGATCCCCATCTGAAAGTCTTCAATATGTGATACTACAACTCTTGATCTCATGAATATCTTCAAACATTCAATGATGTCTTAATCAACAGCTTTTTGTCTTTTGTAGATATATTCAATGTCATGAGAACTTCGCTGTTTTTTTGTATGTTGAGCTCAAAGTATACTTCATTTCAAGGTTTATGCCTTAATTGCTTCATCTAGAAGAAACATCTTGTCATCTCTTTAAGTTGTGAATAATCATATAACCGTCTTTGTTGAATCTATGCTGATTGATCTCCTTCTTCACATATTTTTTAGTAAATACACCTTCTAGGAATCTATCTAGAATTTCCTCGAACACTACAAATCTCTTTGTAGATGGAGGGTATTTGGTTGGACCATAACATGTAAATCAAATCGTGGTTGACATCTGGTTTTGGATCTTGAAATCTGTCTCTTTTGAAGTCAGCTCATAATTTCTCTAATTAGCCTGACTACATTTTTGAGGATGACGTGTTGAGCAAGTTCCTATGTGTTAGGTGTATTGATAGCATTTGATATTTGTTGATTATTGTATTTTCTATCAATTTCTCTTCGTTCATTGATCTTGTAGAAAATCTTGTCATAAATTTTTGTAGTTCTTTCTTCAAGCAACTTTTAAGTAGAGCTATTGAGTCCAAACCTTTCAGATGCATCGACAAACAATTGGTCAAGTGTTTTGGAAGGTTTTTTGGTCTTTTCAACCATTACATTTGAACATCTGTATCACATACCTCCCTTTTTATTTCCTCAAACTGCTCTGGCTCTATTTACCCTTCTTCTAAACCTAAATCAGCCTATATATCATCTGCCACTACATTCTCCTCATTTACCTCAACATCATCCAAAATGTCTTCCAAGACCATACTATCCGAAGACTTTTGTTCATCTTCTTCTAATTGCTTTGATGAAATAGAGGGGTTTTGAGTCTGTTGGTAAGTTGTATTTGGTTCATGTGTCGTTGTGGATGTATTGGGTTATGACATCCTTAATCTCTTTGATCCTTTATGTTATATGTCATGTTTGCATAGTAGATATCATACGAAAGTTATAGAATTAGAGGAGATGAGCTAGAGAGTATTTTTCATCATTTTTAAAGTTGTTATTAAAAGGGAAAATAGAAATGGGAGGGAGAAGTGAATTTACAAAATGTAAAGACTTGTATAAATACCCCTCCTAGATGGGGATTTATACTTATTGCTAACCCTATTTTATTTTCCTAACTTTAGTCAAACCTTGGTCAACTTTACTTAACTTTGACCAAGATAGACTTTATTACAATATAATTACTAATAAAACTATAAACAATACAAAGACTATAAAAATCCAATTCGTTTAATAATAAACACTTTTCTTGAACCTAACAATCTCCCCCTAAGGGTTGCTTATTATAGATGCTTCATCGTCAGTAGAATTGGTCTTTCATTCACAAACGATTCCGACCTTCTCATTTAATTTTGGTGTCTTAGACGCTTGGAAAACTGGATTACGAAACCTTCAATTAGGAAAGTTGTGTTGCGAAACCTCTGTTTACAAAAGCAGGTCTTCCGAAACCTCAATGGTATGAAACTGTTTCAACACTGTAATACGAAACCTCTGCTACGAAACCTTGGAAATACGAAACCTCTGAAATACGAAACCTTCAGTTATGAAACCTTTAGTTATGAAAATGTTTTACGAAACTTCTCATATGAAACCTGTGTTATGAAAGCTTAAAGTACGAAACCAAAACCAATCTCTTGATACGAAACCTCAGATATACGAAAGCTCCAATATATGAAACCACCTTTTGTACATTCCAAATTTTCCCTTACCTTCGTAAATTCCAAGAAACCTCCTACTTTTGTAAATTCTTAGCTATGAAACTAATAAGAAACCTAACAAATTGATTTTAAGCAGTTTAAAGTGATAATATCAATGTTATCTTTTCAAATTGACTAAGTTCTATGTTAAGAAAGCTATTAGCAGTTTTATGAAAGCTAGGCTAGTTTACGAAAACTAAGAAACACTTACGTATGGCAGTTACCAAAAGCTCAACTATGATACGAAAGCTCAAAAACTAAAATACGAAAGCAATTTCCCGCCTAAAAATAGTTACCAAAACCTATTTCCTGACTTACGAAAGCTATCAAATATATATTTTTTCAATCAAAATCAAATCTAAACAAGTATTTTCATAAAACTAGATATTAAACCTACAATTTGATGATTACGAAAGTTATATTTCAGCTTTTTAAGGTCAAAATCACATCAAATCGTAAATCTAACTCTTAGCGTTCTACGAAACCTACAAATTCTTCGATACAAAAGCTTTTTGATCGAAAAATGATACGGTTAAGCTCGATTTGATCTACGAAACACACACTAGATCTCTCCCGGCCATAGATACCACTTGTTATATGTCTTGTTTGCATAGTAGATACCATATGAAAGTTATAGAATTAGAGGAGATGAGCTAAAGAGTATTTTTCATCATTTTTAAAGTTTTCATTAAAAGGGAAACAATTGAAATGGGAGGGAGAAGTAAATTTACAAAATGTAAAGACTTGTATAAATACCCCTTCCAGATGGGCATTTATACTTATTGCTAACCCTATTTTATTTTCCTAACTTTAGTCAAACATTGGTCAACTTTACTTAACTTTGAACAAGATAGACTTTATTACAATATAATTACTAATAAAACTATAAACTATGCAAAGACTATACAAAGACCAATTCGTTTAATAATAAACACTTTTCTTGAACCTAACACTTTATCTCTCGCAAGATCATCTTGATCGCTTTTATGAGATTAAGGTCGGTATGATTCTTCCAACAAGAGTACCCTATCATTAAGTTTTGTAACTGTTGTCATGACATGATTGGATATTTTCCTTGTCTCCTATGGTTGTCTTGCTCTTTTTGCCACCAAGCTCTAGCTACTCTATGTAACTTATAAGCTACAATCTTGACTTGTTCTTCTTCAAGAACATTCATAATGTCAAATAACTTATCAACCTAGTAAAACCAATCCAACACAGTTTCAAGGTCAAGAATCTCTAAACAGTTAGGGATATGAGCCTTAACACAATACCATTATCGATATCTATATCCATATTGACACTCATTCCTCCTATTCATAGCCTTGGGACCACTAAATCGTCCTTTAGGTTTTGCAGCAAGAACTTCATAGTCGTCACCTCTTTCATTTTCTAAAGACCCGTTGGAATCAACATATCCCCAGTCTTGATTAGGATATTTGTGACGCACATTATCATCAAATAATCCATCATTGTTAGGACGAAATCTATGATTAACATGATTGTTACACTCATGATTAACGTGAATGATTGACGTAAATCAATCATTTGCCCTTGGGGATCCTAAAGTAGGATTTCAACCAACTAGGCTAGTGTATAGACATGTTTCTAAAAAGAATAATGTCAGCACTAGTAGTAATAAGAAGAAAGATGCAGAGCCTACAAAAGAGGTTAGTAAGTCAAACTCATTGATGTGCTTAATTCGGTTGAAAATGATGTTGATCTGGGTACAAATGGTGGGACTTCAAATCTGACAAATAAAAAGGCCAATTCTAGTGGATTCTTGTTTTGGAATGCGGAGTCTAGTAGTACTAATACTACCCCTATTGTTGAAAAAATTGATAAAATGGAAAGACTTATTATTGATAGGACGTCTACCCTTGTGGATGATGAGGGTATTCCATTAAAAAAGGTTGATTCTTCGGGTGATCATGATAGTGATGATGAAGTTGCATTGGTTGATAACAATATGGATAATTTTCTGGCTTCAAAGGATGTTGGCTATGGTACTAATAGTCTATTGGAACAATGAAAGGAATCTTGTAGGAATGGGGAATACGATTATGACCCATATGACGATGATATGTATGAAGTCCAGGATATCTCTAACAAAATTCAATATATATGCGATAATTTTGATATCAAAGTTCGAGATCGTAAGAAGAAATAGTTTTTTATTTCTTTTGTAGTCTAGCCTCTTTGTGTTCCTTCCTTTAAGGAAGTGGTTTTGTCTATGTAACGGGCAGAGATATGGGACTCACCCTCATCCTTTGTACTTAACTGTTTTTTGGTGTAATAAAATTTACCGGGGAAACCCTTTACCCAAAAAGAATGATTAACGTGATTGCCACCACCCCCGATTGTGGATCGGATCTCTTCAAGAATAGTAGATATACTCGCGAATTTGAATGCAAGAGATCATTGATTGTACAATCCATGTCTTCGTTCGACCGTACCCTACCAACAATCTGGTTTTTTAGATCTTCCACACCACTCACCTTTAAGATACTAACAAGCTCTCATGCCAACTGATGACCCTAATCCAAGGGTTGATAAACGAGGCAAAACCATAAAAAAAATAAAACCCAAATAAGAGAATAACTCTTAAAAATCAAGTTTATTAATAATCCAAAAGTGAATTACATAGATAATGAACCATTAATATATACATAATCTACATTAGTATAATATATATATATATATATCATTCTTCTCTCTCAAGATGTGCGTAAGTTTTCATAATTCTAATAGATACCACTTATTTAAGGATTAATTAACCTCCTTATATGGCTTATATATAGAGAGAGAGAGGATCCAATGAGAATATTAGTTAAAATAAGAATAATAAGAAGTAATCTACGCCATTAAATTAAAGATCTACGGCTACAAATAAGGCATGGCCAAATTGTAAATAACAAAGCATTTTTTACATATCAAACAAATGCAGAAGGGTGGTATCGTAAAACCATTCATTCCTTCGTCATCAAAACCGTCCGTCTTGTTGAATACAGTCAATACTTGATGTTTAATAACAATTAGATGCAATTGCTTCTAACTTTTTAACATGTGCATGGGTTAAATTTGAGTTTGCATTGGCGTGGTAAAATATTCTACGTACATAAAAGATGTGCGTAAGTTTTCATAATTCTAATAGATACCACTTATTTAAGGATTAATTAACCTCCTTATATGGCTTATTTGACAAAATACCCTCCAATACTTTTTAAAATGATTGGTTCATATTACTTCTTCTCTCTCAAGATGTGCGTAAGTTTTCATAATTCTAATAGATACCACTTATTTAAGGATTAATTAACCTCCTTATATGGCTTATATATAGAGAGAGAGAGGATCCAATGAGAATATTAGTTAAAATAAGAATAATAAGAAGTAATCTACGCCATTAAATTAAAGATCTACGGCTACAAATAAGGCATGGCCAAATTGTAAATAACAAAGCATTTTTTACATATCAAACAAATGCAGAAGGGTGGTATCGTAAAACCATTCATTCCTTCGTCATCAAAACCGTCCGTCTTGTTGAATACAGTCAATACTTGATGTTTAATAACAATTAGATGCAATTGCTTCTAACTTTTTAACATGTGCATGGGTTAAATTTGAGTTTGCATTGGCGTGGTAAAATATTCTACGTACATAAAAGATGTGCGTAAGTTTTCATAATTCTAATAGATACCACTTATTTAAGGATTAATTAACCTCCTTATATGGCTTATTTGACAAAATACCCTCCAATACTTTTTAAAATGATTGGTTCATATTACTTCTTCTCTCTCAAGATGTGCGTAAGTTTTCATAATTCTAATAGATACCACTTATTTAAGGATTAATTAATCTCCTTATATGGCTTATATATAGAGAGAGAGAGGATCCAATGAGAATATTAGTTAAAATGAGAATAATAAAAAGTAATCTACGCCATTAAATTAAAGATCTACGGCTACAAATAAGGCATGGCAAAATTGTAAATAACAAAGCATTTTTTACATATCAAACAAATGCAGAAGGGTAGTATCGTAAAACCAGTCATTCCTTCGTCATCAAAATCGTCCGTCTAGTTGAATACAGTCAATACTTGATGTTTAATAACAATTAGATGCAATTGCTTCTAACTTTTTAACAGGTGCATGGGTTAAATTTGAGTTTGCATTGGCGTGGTAAAATATTCTACGTACATAACCAGTGATATATTAAAAAATGCATCGCTTAAACAATACATCAGATGCATCTAATTATTCTTATAACGATACAAGACAATGCTTGAATGCTTCCATATGTACCACACTACGAGCCTACGATGCATCTCCATCGACATAACCTTGTCACGTACTTAAGCGATGCATCGACACACGTTCATAGAATCGATGCATCTAATATATAGAACTATCGATTCATATCGTTGCATCGATTCAATGTAAACCTGTTCATACAATGCATCTAGTTATATGGATGCATCTCGCACTATATCGATGCATCTAAGCCTCTTAATCTAAGCAATCACATAAATTAATAGTTGCAATGGTTAGTTATGGATCGTGGCCGATGCGTAAAATCGATTTTGGCCCATAATAATCATGCATTTAGACATCTTCCAAGATTATTAGTTAATAAGTTTCATCGATCTTGAACAAATCGTATACCTAAACGTTTATGTCGTTCCTCATCTCAAAACAAATAATGCATCTAGATTTATTATAAATAAAAGATGTGCAGTACGTAAGTTTTCATAATTCTAATAGATACCACTTATTTAGAGATTAATTAACCTCCTTATATAGCTTATTTGACAAAATACCCTCCAATACCTTTTTAAAATGATTGGTTCATATTACTTCTTATTCTTCTTATTTTAACTTATCTTCTCATTTGATCATCACTCTCTCTCTCTCTCTCTCTCTCTCTCTATCGTGTGTGAGTGTGATGTGTGGGTGTGTGTGTGTGTAAGTGTATGTGTGGTGTGTTGTGTGTCATTGTTGTGTTGTGTGTTGTGTGTGTGTGGTGTGTGTGTGTGTAGTGTGTGTTGTGGGGCTGCGTTAGTTGTGTGTGAGTCTTGTGTGTGTGTGGATGATGATGTAGTGTGTGTGTGTGTGGGAGGTGGTGGGGTGTGTGTGTGTGCTGGGCTGTGTGGGTGCTTGTGGGTGGGTGTGTGTGTGGGTTGGTGGTGGTGTGTGTGGGTTGGTGTGAGTTGTGTGGTGGTGTGTGTGTGTAGTGTCGTGTGTGTGTGTGTGTTGTTGTGTCGTGTGTCAGAGCGTGTGTGGGTGGGTGAGAGTGTGTGTGTTCAAGGAGTGGGTGGATAATTTTTGTGTGGTGTTGGGGTGGGGTGTGTGGGTGGGTGAGGTGTGTGTGGGTGTTGCGTTGGTGGTGTGTGGGTGTGAGTAGGGTGTGAGTGGGTGTTAGGGTGTGAGTTTATTTTTTGGGTGTGATGTGTCTGTGTTGGTTTGTGTGTGCTTGTGGTGTGTGGTGTGTGGTGTGGGTGTGTATGTGTGTAGGGGTGTGATTTTGTGTGGTTGAGTGGGGGTGTTGTGTGGTTGGGGTAGTTTGGGGGGGGGGGAGTTGTGGGGGGGGTGTAGTGTGTGTGGTGTGTGGTGCGTTGTGTGTTTTTTATATCGATATATTACATATATATATACCATATATATATATCATATATATTATACATTATATACATATCTATACATACATATATACATATATAAATCTACAATATATACATATATAATATACCATATATATATACTTTATATATATCTATACAATAATATATATATATATATATATATATATATATATATATATATATATATATATATATATATGGATGAGTTCTAGAGAAAACCTCATCTTAGTAGAAAACCTAGAAAACAAAACTACAGGGTAGATCTTGTAAACATTCAAACCTTAAGGTAAATTTAAAAAAAAATAACTTTATTTAATTATATGTAATTATATAATTTAATACATATTTTTTAAATATTAAAAAAATTCGAATTTTTTTTTTCAAAAAATATTTTTTTCGAAAAAAAATTCGAAAAGTTTTCTTTTTTTGAATTTTTTTTTTTCAAAAAAAATCGATATTTTTGAAAGTTCGAAAAAAGGTTCGAAATTTTGAAAAAAAATTCGAAAATTTGAAAAAAATAATCAAAAATTTGAAAAAAAAAGTTCGAAAAATGGAAAACAATTTCGAAAATATGAAAAAAAGTTTGAAAATTTAAAAAAAAATTCGAAACTTTTTTAAAAAATCGATATTTTTCAAATCAAAATTTTGAAAAAAGTTCAAAATTTGAAAAACAAGTTCGCAAATATGAATTTTTTTTTTGAAAAACAAGTTCAAAAATATGAAAAAAAGTTCGAAACTTATAAAAAATCGATATTTTTCAAATTGAAATTTTGAAAAAAAATACGAAAATTCTTTTTTTCAGAAAAAAAATCGATCTTTTTAAAAATTTGAAAAAAGATCGGAAATTTGGAAAAAGGTTCAAAAATTAGACGATAAATCGATTTTTTTTTTGAAAATTTGAAAAAAAATTTGAAAAATAGTTCGAAAATTTGAAAAAAAGTTCGAAACTTAAAAAAAAAGTTCGAAAATTTGAAAAAAATTCGAAAAGTTGAAAAAAACTTCGAAAATTTGAAAAAAAGTTAGAAAATATGAAAAAAAAGTGTGAAATTTTGAAAAAAAGTTCGAAAATTTGAAAAAAAAAATTAATATTATTTGAAAAAAGTTTGAAAATTTGAAAAAAAAGTTCGAAAATATGAAAAAAAGTTCGAAAATCTGAAAAAATAGTTTGAAAATTTGAAAAAAAGTTCGAAAATTTGAAAAAAAAAGTTCGAGTATTTGAAAAAAGTTCGGAAATTTGAAAAAAGGTTTGAAAATTTGAAAAAAAAGTTCGAAAATTTGAAAAATAGTTCGAAAATTTCAAAAAAGTTCGAAAATTTGAAAAAAAGTTCAAAATTTTTTTTTAAAAAGTTCAAAAATTTGAATAAAACTTCGAAAATTTGAAAAAAAGTTCGAAAATTTGAAAAAAAGTTCGAAAATTTGAAAAAAAGTTTGGAAATTTGAAAAAAAGTTTTAAAATTTGAAAAATAGTTCGAAAATTTCAAAAAAAGTTCGAAAATTTGAAAAAAAATCAATTTTTTTGAAAATTTGAAAAACAAAATTCGAACTTTTTTTAAAATATATCTTACGGCATCTCTTAGTATGATAAGAGCATCATGTTAAGTTATGGAATCTGTTTGTTTTGTTTAGTGCATCCATTTCTATGAACATTAGGGCATCATTGTGTATGTTTCATTCAAAATATGTGTTAAGACATCTCTTAGTATGATAAGAGCATCATGTTAAGATAGGGCATCTGTTTGTTTTGTTTAGTGCATCCATTTGTATGAACATTAGGGCATCATTGTGTACGTTTAGGGCATGTATTTGTATGTTTAGGGGGTAACATGTAATCAGAGTCAGTTATCGATTATTGTTATGATATGGACATTTGTTAGTGTGATTAGGGCATCAAACGAATTGTTACAGCATTTGTTTTGTATAATTAGTGCATCCAAAATATTTGTTACAGCGTCTCTTAGTATGATAAGAGCATCATGGTAAGTTAGGGCATTTATTCGTTTTGTTTAGTGCATCTATTTGTATGAACATTAGGGCATCATTGTGTATGTTTAGGGCATCTATTTTTATGTTTAGGGTAATGTGTAATCATAATCAGTTATTGCTTATTGTTATGATAAGGGCATCTGTTAGTATGATAAGAGCATCATGTTAAGGTAGGGCATCTTTTTGTTTTATTTAGTGCATCCATTTATATGAACATTAGGGCATCATTGTATACGTTTAGAGCATGTATTTGTCTGTTTAGGGGTAACGTGTAATCAAAATCAATTATCGATTATTGTTATGATAAGGGCATCTGTTAGTATGAGAAAGGCATCAAACGAATTTTTACAACGTTTGTTTGTATAATTAGTGCATCCAAAATATTTTTACGGCGTCTCAAAGTGTGATAAG
>BQNB010038177.1:18376-44750 GCA_026074375.1 Tanacetum coccineum | reverse complement strand
TGCATATCGTTAATTATTGGCCGCTAGAGATTTTCTTTGCGTGCACAGGTTTTCACTTAGTTTAATATATATATTCAAAGCAGTCTAAAAATAATTGAAAAAATGGATTCAACTATGAAAAAAGTCAAAACATTTAAACGCAGTTAAAGAAATTTTAATATGTTTCCCTTATGAATCAAACGTATTCTTTAAATTCAAAGTCAAAGTATTTAAACGCAGTCAAAGACACATTAATACTTTCCCAATGAATTAAACGCATTCTTTAAATACTTTGATTAAGTTGTTACATAATTCCATTTATTTTTTATTTAATTAAAAATATGTCATCCAGCTTATTAAATTCTAATCTCATTTATGATGATTGATCTAATGGTCCATAAGTTTGCCTATTGTTTTTTTATTTTAAAGTGTATATCACAACTAGACGAGTACCCGTGCATAGCACCGGTAATTTCTAGCTGCAGATAATTAACGATATGCGATATTATGGTAAATATTTCTTATAACGTTCAAAATAAGCGTTTTTTCTAACAAAAATATAAAGAATATATGCAGAAAGTACCCGTAAGAGTTGAGAAGTGAAAGTGAGGGTATATTGAGAGATTATTTTTTGTTGTAAAATAACATTTGTGTGGGGAGATATGAAATGGTTTGTGTGGATTTATATGGTGGATGCGGTTACACATTTTTAATAATCATTATCGATAGTAATGATTTTTAACAGTTACACTTTTTAATAATTATTGAAGGCCGTTACAATGATAAATTAAATGGGTTATTATAATGTTATAATGGTATTGATGACTGAATTTATTATTCAAATGTTATTACAATTTATTGTGTTTCATATAATAAAAATCAATTTTCATTCCTTCCTAAAATACATTAAGTTTTCACTTTTCACATTCACATTCAAGAATTGTAGCAATGTCCTTAGTATAGAAGTATAGATAGATAAAATCACAATATTTATTTCCTCTTTTTACCTTCTTTATTTAAACCCGAGTCACAAATAATAACAAAAAATAAAATAAAATTACATATGAATATATGAATCTTTGATAAAGTCAAGATCATGAAAACTCTAATAGCACAACATATAATTTAGCTGGGTTTATTCTTTTCTTTTTGCTTTTTTACTCATGGACTAGCTAGGCCTTTTACTTTATGGCTTACAATAGTGACGACATTCGGTGGTAGAGGGGTTTGTTGGTGGTGGGTTTCAGTGTTGATGGGGTTACAATCATGGATGAGCTCGTTGGTGGAGGTGAATGGTGGTGTAATGGTGGAGTTGGTGGGGGAGTGGAGTTTATAGGCTTCATGAAACCCGCCATGCAAGGCTGCAAAAAAACCAACATATATATATATATATATACACGGTCTAAAAAATATAACATACTTACATCATTAGAGTTTTGAGAAAAGGAGGCATACCTTTTTAAGGATTTAATCGTAGCCAATGTACCAACCTACAAAAACATGAATAAATTAGTATGAAAACATGGTAGAAGTGGTTTACGATGATACTCATAACATGATATCTAAAACTGAGAACCAAAACGAAAGCAAAAAAGTGTGAATGTGATGAAGCTGGATATTAAGAAGAATAAGTGTTTATCTTTCTGTGTGTTTTTCAATGCAATTGTGGTCCCTATTTATAGGGGATTTACCCAAACTATAGTCAATGGAAATTAATAGGCCTATTAATTTCTTACATAATTAGCCTCCATAATTATAGAAATTAATAGTTACATGAACACATTAAATACAGTCATTTAATGAGCAATTATATTACTTAAATGTTATTTACGTTTTTAAAACATTAGTATTAAATGAGCAATTATATTACTTAAATGTTACGTTTTAATACATTAGCATTACATCTCTACTTCTCTATCTCTACTACATATAAAGGAAATTTGCCCAATTCTTGAATTTTTAACAATTGGCTGAATGCTGAAAATTGAATTCTAATTTCAAAAATGTTGAAATGGCTATCACACAATCTTCATTTTTTAGTTTCAATTATAATTCAATTTCCAGCCCGTCAAATCACCTCCCTAAATATGCACCCAAGAATCAAATCAAATAATTCAAAACCATGTAATATCCAAATTGTTTCGTACTTCTACTCTGCCAAACCGATTCAACCACAATCAAGAAAACTTTTTTGTATCCAAATGGTAAGTATCGATTTCACTATGATATTTAGGGTTTCCATCGCTTTGGCTATTCGTGATCATCCAAAAATTCGACCCTAAAAACCCCACGCATTCAACTAATCATCCAACAATTCGATGTACGCCAGTGGGTGATTTCTATGCATTGGTAAGTATCATAACTATATTGTTGTATTTTGTTTTTTATGCATTTGGTGACTTTCTTAGTTTATTTGATGAATTAAGGTGTTAATTATAATTTTTAGTATGTATGCATACCAAGTGTTTGGTTTTATGTCTTAAAAAAAGATGTTTACTTATGCTATATTATTTGGTGGTAAGACACTTATTAATTTTTTTTTTCTTACATGATTTTGAAATTATGTTTCATAAGCTCACCCTTTTCAGTTTATTTTGAAACTCATGGGCAAATGAAGGGCACATGTTGGATTTTGACGATAATTTGAATGGTGATCAAAACATTAATGATTATGATATGGTTAGTTGAATTTGTTTTTTTCGTATGTGGTTACTAATAGACTATAACTATTTTATATTTTATACAAAGGTGGGTGATACGTCATGTACTCAAGCAAGGGTCTATAAAGATATCCAATGAATTCCATGGGAACGATTGAATATAACAAGGGACGGTTACAAGCGTACAAGGCTTGAACAATACCTAAACTATGAGAACATTCCCTTATCCAGGGAGGCTGTTGTTAAGGTAAAGTTTTGTTGCCAAACAATCATGAATATTGCTCTTTTTCCACTTTTAATATAATGGCTATTTTGTTGCCGGGTGCAGGAATACAACACAAAAGTCGAAAAGGTAGGAACTACTATGAGTTCTTCCATAATACAAGATTAGTGAAGCCTGCAATTCTTCATTTACAGGTTTATACCGTTACATTTTGTTTATTTGAGCGTTTGATTTCTGTTAGAGTTTTGTAAATTGAAAGCCCTACGAAAGTTATGTGTACACCAAAGGATCTGGTTTGGGCTACCTCAAAGCATGACGTTTTTGTCACCTCCAATTCCGGGAACGTATCTCCTACCGAGGTACGTTACTTTCCATTTTTTCATTGTGAACGTACAATCGTTCATTTTTAATCTTGTTTTTCGGATCTATGGAAACATGCTGGAAGTTTGTTGGAAGGGTTTACACAAACTACGATTAGTGTTGTAGCAGTCAATGATAATTTTCTGGTAGCAGGAGGATTTCAAGGGGAGCTTGTTTGTAAGGTAATTTGATCATTCTATACTTATGTATCTATAGTTAAAAGTTCCCTTTTTTCTGGTATGGTGTATATTTTATTGTAAATGTACGATAACGAGAAACTTCAGGTCCTTGCTTGTGACCTTTGATGATTAACTACCTCTTATGAGGAACTAATTAACCATTTATGATACATGCTGATTTAAATCTTCTATGATAAGAAAGCGTTCTTAGTTCAGTTCGGTAAATTTTGTACATGGGCATATCATTATTGCTTTTATGGTACAGGAAACCAAATTATCCATGTTTGACTCGGAAGTCATGGGCAATTCCTTTTTGTGGAGATATCCAGGGTAAACATCTAAACTTTATCCATGGCAATGCCTTTCGTTTGTGGATAAAGAAGTCGTGTTTCACCACTGTTCAAAGTGCAGGTATGCACATTAGACTTGAGAAGCTTCCTAATGCAATTGGTCTTATTCTTAGCCCATAAAGGTATACGTTTATAATAACCATATACGACTTTGTGTTGATTTAAAGTATCCATGTCTGTTCATAAATTTATTACAAAAGTAATCACCTTTTGTTAGGATTTTCTAAGCTATAGCTTGCTCATAATCTTTTTTGAGGTTAATGGAATAATGGGTATTGTTTGTTTTTGTGTTGTAGATAATATTGATTGAAGATGCTACTGATGTGGGTAAAAAAGGGCATCTTCTGGATGTTAAAGCTGGATTTTATAGGAATTTTTTGCATCCTTCTGGGAAGGCTAGGATTGTTACTACTGATCTTATCAAGTAACGTTTCTTATTTGCTTTGTTTTGAATTATTATTTTTTATATTGTAGTATGTTGTGTTATTTAGTAGTACTAATGTTTTATTGGGTTGATTTTACTATGGTTTGTTGTGGTTTAAAAGATGCTAAGAATGTTAGGATTTGCGTGTGAGGTTTAGGACTTTGAATTTTGACGATTGTAATTGAAAGAATATGTGTAGTGGTTTATGGAATTATGGGGTTTGAATTTTGAGGCGTTTTTTATCGGAGGTCGAATAGTAGTAAAGAATCATGCTCATAGTGCTTATTAGACTTGGGTCAAGTAGTGGACTCTAGATGGATTTAATCTTGAGTTGTGCAAATTGGTCCTCGTTGGAATTACAAGTGCATACGAGTAGATAAATTAGCTTTTTCTATGAATGCGATTGCAGATAACTTAGTCTTGTAGATTAATTTTTGCATAGCTAGGAAACCGCCGTACGTGTGAATGTAAAAAAACTGACCTATAATACTAACTGATTATAAGTGTATGCTTACAATTTATCCCATGAGATATTGTATTAGTTGCTTGGAGTATGCCTGTATGGTATAGAATGGTTGCCTAGCCGCAATCAGGGAATCACACGTTGTTAATATTTGTTAGTATGGGTGATTTCAACCTCTTTACATACATCCACTTTGCACTGTTTCAATCGGAAGTACTGCTCCATATTAGGTCACAGCTTCACAGGTCAAAATATGCTAATATGAGAACTCTTAATGTGACAAATGTGCCCCTACAACAATGTCATTCATGAACATCTATCTTTTGGTTCTGTAACAGGAAAATACACAATACATGTGTTCATCTCTGCAGTGAGTTATTGTGATCATAAGGTTTGCTCACTATGAGAGTACGAGGTGTTGATTATGTTCTTTACCAAGAGAGTGAATAATGAAAATGTGTTTCACCTAATCCCATATCATTGGACTATAAATAACTTCTAATGCCGCAATAAGAGTATATTTTTCTTATTCAAAAATCATGTCTAATGCTCAGACTCATGGATTGTTTTATCTGTCCTTGATCATGACCATTTGCTGTTTGTCCAGGGAAGTGAAGGTTGAAGAAGAAATAATAGAGGCTGAGAAGAAACTTAGTCTATCGATTTGCTTTTTTGTTACCATGGTTGCTCATTCGAAAGTTTGCAGGTTAGTGACTATTCCTTTTGCACGAAAAAACAAAGGGCTCAAAAGGGGGTTGCAAAGTGTCAATTCATCTGATTATCCGATGATTGCTGTTTTATCTGTCCTTGATCATGTCAGTTCGGGTAAACAGCAAAATGGTTCAGTTTAGGTCGGCCTGACGCTTCATTTTCTTGGTCGTATTCTAAATATATTTATAAATAATTACTTACAACAAACAACATCACTCCGTGCTACAACAATAATCTAAATCTATGAATAAAAACAATTCAGGATCATATGCATTAAATATAGATATTTGGGCAGCTTATTACCTATTTCTGGACCAATTTGACCCGTTCCCTTTTGAGCCAACTTTTTCCCCTCAAGCAATATTACAAGGTCAATTTTGCTATTTTTTTCTTATGGAAATTTAACTTCTTAGGGTTCCGATTTTCCTGTAATGACTTATCGCCAATTCTTTTATAGGTGATTCAGGTGTCATAGAGGAAGAAGCACAAAAAGAATGGGAGCATACCCTTCTCCAAGATTCTATGGGCAAAGAGTTGCATGAACTAAACAAACGTCTAGAACAGAAAGAGGTATTTCAATTTATTTCCTGTACGAGTTTTTTTTTTTTTTTTTCTTATTTTTTATAGTTTTTCTTATTTTTTTTGTTTATTTTTATTTATGTTTTATTTTTTTTTTATGTTTAAATTATTTTTTTATAGCACCGGTAGCAACAAGATCCCGAACAAAATGTGAATGTCAATCTCGATATGCTTCGTGCAGTTGATGTTGCCATGGGATATAGAAGAAGAGTTGACGGCACTCACATTGTCACAAGAGACAAGTATAGCAGTGGCTAGAGGTGTATGAAAGTTCCGTAATAGATTACGTAACAGCAGTTTCAGGCAACCGCATTTGCAACACCCCGAAATCAGCCTTCAGCATAGATCGAGAGAGTAGTAAATTGGCGCTTGCGCATGACCAGGAGAGAAATTGTTGCAAGAAAACACAATAACCAGAGGTTTTGATCGACGAGTAGGGGAACAACGCCCAATCCGCATCTGAGTAAAAGCATAAAGATGACATCGAGAGGAAATAAAGCTGTAATCCATACGGACAAGCGTGCCACGCACGTTACCGTAAGAATCCTCTCTGAGAGCAGGATAGTTTGAGGCTCTCGAGGGGCATGCATAAGAGACAGACCCTGCTGAAAAGCATATTGAAATGTCAGGCCGTGTAAAGGTGGATACTTAAGGCTCCCTAGCTAGGCTGCGATATAATGTAGAGTCAGAAATAGGAGCACCATCTGCAGAAAGTTTAGAGTCCGTGTCAACAGCGTGTACGGACCCTAACCGGTTAATTTAAGGCATACCAAGGCCGATCATGAACCTAAGTCGCCATACTTTTGTTGAGATAGAAAACATCCAAGAGAAGCATTTCGAAGTCACAGAAAATGCCTCAAGATATTCTTAAGTGAACCCCAATCAGTCATGGAGAACTCTTCATGAAGAGAAGTGATAATCTGCCAAAACAATTTCATCAACATATAAAGCAAGTAAGTAGATGTTTGCCCCCTGTATGTAGATTGAAGAGTGAGAGTCACAGCGCCTATGATGAAACCCAACCGAGCAGCATAAGCCGCAAATCTTGAAACCAGGCCCAGGGCCCGCGTTTAGCATATGGATGCTGGACGCTCTCGCGCACAAACACGGATTCTGAGATGCCTGCGAGTCCCGAAAAACAGGTGGTTGATTGCATGTATTACAGTCTTGCTACCGATACCATGTAAAAAGCATCTTGACATCAGCTGGTGAACAGGACAATGTCTAGAACCATGGCTAGACTATGTACTGGTCTGAATAGTAGCCGTTTGTGAACGGGACTAAATGTTCATCCAACATCAATACTGCAGTTGTTTGCTCACCATTTGCAAACAAGGACGAGCATTAAAACCGACTGAGGGTTACCATCAGCATTATACTTTATGCCGATAAAAACACAAATAGAACGTAAATTGTTCGCTGTTGAGGTCGGAAGTAGGCACAAAGAATCCATGTATTATTTTTAATTTATTGAAGCTATATTCATCAAGCATAGCACAATACCAATTTGGGTCTACGAGAGCAATTGGAATAGGCCTTTGGAATAGGTTGATATGGTGGACACGTTAGCTAGTTAAAAAGTTGAGTGGGCGATTTTAGTACCGACACGAAATGTGAGTGACCTTGGGTGAGTCAATGGCCCTCCGGGATCTATCTGTGGTTGTGTTGAAGGACTAGTTGTTTCAGTGATGAGTTTGAGTGGGCCTAGAGTTTGGTTGGAGTGGGGAAGTGGGCTAGATCATGTGTTTGGATGTGCTGGTTGGAGTGGGCTTCGTGGGGGACTGGGTTTTGGAGCCAGAGCATAGTAGATGTTATAGTGGTGGTGGGATCTTTTATGAAGTGGTGATGCAGAAAGAGAGATTGGATTTGTGTGTTGATGTATGATGTTGGGCGAAGTAGTCCAAAATGTGTTACGAGGTGAGTCTATGAGGAGTCATAGATCCCATATGGGAAAACTGTCTCATTCAAATGTTACATGACGGTGATAAGATGATTTTGTTCGTATTTAAGTCTAGGGCTTCGGATAATCGCGGTGATTGTCGGATATCTCCAGGAAAATTGCCGTGGTAGCCCGTAGTTCAAAGTTTGTGATTTGTCTTGAAGATGAGGATAGCAAAGGCAACCAAAAACACGAAGATCACATAGTTTGGTGTTGTTTAAAAGGCGCGTGTGAGGTATTTCATATTATGGCGGTGGAGGTAAGATATTAATAGTGTAGGCGGGCCATGTGAAAAGCTTCATACCAAAATATAGTGTCTGGTGTTGGAACTAAGTTAAAGTACGAATCATGTTGTGATGGTGCGTATCATTTGGATTCAGATTTTCCATTTTTGTTGTGAAGTATTGGGGAACAAGAGGGAACGAAATGGAAATATCATTTGTTCACAAATAGATGGTGAAGGGCAGTAGTATTGTCAAAATCACCTCCATGATCCAACATTGCAAAGATTTAATGTCACATTAAAATGGTTCTTAACATTAGGCACAAAAAAGTGAATAATTAAGACAAACACATACGACATTACTGTCGTTAAAGGGTAACCATTAAGTAATGTGAGAAATGATCAAGAAACAAAGACATTAATTTTAATTCCTGAAAACACTAGGAATAGGGGATGTCCATAAAATTAGAATGGATATATCAAAATGAGCCTTAAACAATAGTTTGAAAAGTGAGAAAGGAAAGCCTCACTGTGTTTGCCATGCTGACAGCATGGCAAAGCACGGAAGACTGTGTCCTATGATTTGAAATTAAATTATTAGGAAATAACGAAAACGTTAGCAAACTTACTTCCGGTTGACCAAGTCATTGTGCAAGTTTGCTGTTCTTCCACCAGAAAAGCTTGAGGGTACGACGGAGATGTGACTGGATAAAAGGTCCAAACTTGCTGTCACAACTGAAGGAGAATTTGACGAGTCCAGAAATCCTTCAAGACAAAATTCAAACTCGTAAAATTCAATTGTACCTTTATTTTCACGAACGAAACCCTGCTCCACAGCCTTCCACTCTTATTAGTTTATACCAATATTGGGTGTAATGATACATTATTTTAAGTGAACGTGTACGGTAGGGTTGGTAGCGTGCTATGGCCGTGTTTGGTGACAGAATAGATTTTCCGTCAACCAAAAGAAAACAGATGGATATATGCGAGAATTACAAATAGTACTAAGATTAGTAACTGAAAGAGTTAGGTGAGATGATCGCACCAGTATCCATGTTCCAATTTGTCGTTAGCGGATCGTGTAGGTCAAAGTATAAAGCATTGTGGGCATTCGTGTCTCTTTACTTGTCGAAACCCGAGGAGGCAGATTGGTTTTTGTACAAGCAGGCGAGTAGGGGTCTGCTGGTGGTATTTGAAACCCCGATCGTGGCTGCGTGTGGTTGTTTTTTGCGCAATTCCTGGAGGGGCTTGGGCCTCTTAGCCCATTATGTTGTTATGTTTGAACTCGTTGCTGACCTGCGAAAATGGATAAGCCTTCAGGTAATAGGTTTTCGTTGGGCCTGAATGAGGATAGAAGGTGGTTGTTGGCTGGCTGAATTTAAGGACCAGTGGGTCCACGACTTGTTGCATGGATCGCGAGTATTATGTTGAGTTGAGTTCGGGCATGTGGGTTTGTTGGTGCTTTTGGAGGAGGCACTTGAATGAAACGACCAATTCGTAACCCAGTGGCAATAACTGGCTCTAAAGTTGCGGCAGAGCTCGGTCTTGTTATCATTAAGGGCATCGCGATCACTCGATTGTTGCGGTTGTCTTATTCCTGGTTGGGATGTAGCATGAAGCCTTGTGATGAGCTTGATGTAGTGAGGTAGAGGTATCGGTTTGCTTAGAAGTGATATGCATCTCCTCAGTCGTTGACCATGGTACGAACAGTTCGCTAGGTCAGGAAAGGGATCTTTGTAAGCAATTTTTGAGCAAAGCTTATCGTATTTCATTAGGCCTGGTGATGGAATAGGTGACAATTCGTCATCTTCCGATGGTCGAGACAATCCTGGAAGTTCGGTAAGAAGAGTGATTAATGAATCAATCTTGCGAGAAGTACGGCATCTGATGTGTCGTCTCCCAATTTGTATGAACGTAGGTCACTTTCAAAGCAACGGTACATGTCCTTTTGTTTTTTCTTGGAGATGGTTTTCGATGGTTAGTTGTCCTGCGGCTTTTAGCCCAAGCAGGGTTGGTGCTGATCACTCCTTTTCCGAAGCGTTGGAGAAAGGGTGGTAAGAAGATTCATATTTTACGATGAGTCAGCGTGATCCATTTCGTCAGTTGGTTGGATCAGATTGTGGACGGTCGATCCTCGATGTGGTTTAGCACGTTAAAGTTGTTGTAGTGCCCTTTGAAAAAGTAACTCCATGTGGAGTAGTTCGATTCACTTTGCCTAGATCGAGTTTTCGTGTTCACGTGACTATTGATGTTATGTACCGCGTAGCAGATTTTCAACCAAACACCGCAGCCAAGGGCAGGAGGGGGTGGTGGGTGATTCGAGTTTGTCATGGCTGCCCTCCGTGATGCACGTCCCTCCGACTGTTATTCGAGATTGGGGTTGATGATTTAGAGTTTTGGGTGATCGGCAGTGAAGCCTGTAACCATGTAATATGATAGATATTGTATTTGATTGAAATGATTACATAAGAGATGGCTACTCTTATTTTATAAATAGATAGCTTTGTAAGATAAGCAACATCAAACCTAACCTAATGGACACAAGCACCATCGGGCATGGGTCACTTATTCGTCTAACAGGTTGCTCATTTTGGAAGTTTGCAGCATGTTCAAGTCCACTACTGTTCCTCCAGTTCAGGTTTGCGATATTCTTAACTGGCTAAATATTTAAATAGTACGGAGTACATGTCTTTACATCATACATAAAAAAATATTTTCGTATCGATTATAGATCTCACCAGTTATATGGTACATTAGAACCTAAAAGTCCAAGACGCAACATTTTCAAAAAAGTTAATACATCAACATATCTTAATTCTTAATGATATCAGTATATTAAAATGTTAAGTAACTTTCATTTTGTTTTAGAAACTAAAATGATCCTACAACTATACATGACCACAAAACCATCTAAAAACAACTAAGACGTTAACAACAATAACATTTAAAAATCACATAGGGTTGAACCAGAAAGAAAGTCTATATTAGTTGGTAAAAGATTAATTTATTTTATATCTCATGGTTAAGAAAGAAATGTTGCAATGTCGAATAATTTACGGTTATTTGATAATTATATTTCAAACATAAGCAAGCTATATTCTATATGTTTGGGTTTTCATGCTCAGAAATGGATTTCTACACTACAAAGGCAGTGTGAATGTCTTGCAACCATTATGTCACCTGATGCATCCATCGACAATAGTCCAGGTAAGTTGTTTCATATCACCTAGAGGAAAATCTTATATGTGTGCTCGTTTGCGTGTTTATGTATTATGTTAAAATAGCCTTTAAACCTGTGATAAATCACGGGTGGCTTATAAAATGTCAAAAAATTCAAAGTTCAAAATACTTAAATTTACGAATATCAGTTCTCCCACATTTAACCAAACATTTCAAAACAACTGAAAAGCGTATAGAAAGAATGTTCATATAAAAAATGATAAGATGAAATAAAAGTTTACATTATGTGATGAGAATAAAACAGCTATTAGACATGTAATTTATAAACATGTCAACACATGCATCTTAAATAGAAAGTAAAATAATTCCACCTTACAATTTTGAAGGAGTGTCGTCAACCAATATTGCTCAGTTTTATAAAATAGTATAGAACAATAAACTTAGCAATGAAAAATAAAATAATGCGAAAACATAAGTTTTTATAAGATAACTCAAACTTAAATAATTATTTAGTGGTACGGTGGATCAAATCTTTTGTAGCACCTCATGGTAAACAACGTTCAAAGTATTGTTTGAAGGTTTACTTTCCTTGTCGTATATCAAAACCTTCAATCCTTTTCGACTTTTGACTCAAGACACAACGACGTAAAGTTGACCATGTGTGAAGACTGGGTTAATTCTTGTTGGTCTTCATCAACATCTGCTCGGTACCAGAAATAGTTTTTAACTTAAAATCAAGAGACTACACACAAAAGTAAAACAATCATTATGTAGCAGATATGAGCAACAAAAAGTAGAAGTCAAATTGGATATTAAATATGAACTTTTGCAAAGTTGGGAAGAAGGATTCCAAAATTGAATCCTGTCTATAGAAACAAACATTACTACATATTCAATTACCTCCAAAAGGCGGACATGAAAAACATTACTACATAAGTTGATATACAACGCATAACTGGCATACATAGATGCATCAGAAAAGTGAAATAAATACCTAACCAAATTGACATGAATTTATTGTGCATGTGTAATCACACTTTTTACTATCTAAAATACTAATTAAGAATAGACTTAAATTCAGGTTCAAAACAGGAATTACTTCACTAAATATACTAAAGTCAAAACACAATCACTAAAAGCAAAGTAACACGCTTATTTACCATTTATAGACCAAACTAAACTCTTTAAGATCAAAAAAATGTGCTAGTGCCTAAATATAAATAAACATAAATAGCAAATGAAATAATATAAGTGTATCATGTACTAATGTTTGCTCAAAATACACAATCCAATAACAGAATATGCAGGGTCACAAGTTTACAGCACCTTCTTTTGCACAATATAAACTAATCAACAGATAAATATCTAGAGAAAACGATCGGTTCTTAAAGGAAATTGCTTTCCATCATCTTAGACTTGCTGTTTTCTGTAATGAAAATATCAAGAGAAGAGCTGTGACATGACTGCAAATCCTTGCCAGGGTATGCGCAGACATTTGTTTTGTTTGATATTTCGTGTTAGAATAATGTTATTAACAGCTAATTACCTTTAACTCTTTGTTTTCAACTTGGCAGAGCTCTTTCTACCACTTAAGACAAACTGCAAGATTAAGGGCCATGCTTACGCTGATGTCTGAAGTTCAGGTAATTAAAATGAAGTCTGATGGAACACTTGAAGAAAAGGTAATCCTTAGCATCAAAATCGAGAAACTATTACAGACTTACAGGCCTTGTTCTCAAAATAAGTCACTACAAAAAATTCCAATAAACAATATCATTACGCATATCTTTGTGATAAATACTTAAGTAAAATGGTGATTGTGAAAGTTGGACTTACCTAAGCATTACCTTTTCTGGAATGCAATAGTTCTTGGATTATTCTTCTCAATACATTGTAATAGTATAAAATGATAATGGAAGCATAATCTAAGAATAAAGTGGGCAAAAAAAATGAATACGAATACAAAGATAAATCATAAAGAAAACAAAGTTCACAAAATCAAGTTTATTCAACGTTCAACTTTTACATAAATCATAAAGAAAACAAATTTGAGAAAATCCAGTTGCTTTTAACGTTAAAAGCAAATTATTCAAACAATGTATCTGGTTGCGTACCATAACGCGTGATGAAAATAAAGTAGACAAAATCCAATGAAAAACATCAATGACTGTCAAAAAACTAACAGAAATAAAAAGATAAAGCAAGGCATTTTTTTGGAAGTTGTTGCATATTATCATTCGTCTTCCTTTTCCTTCTTTGGAGAAAGCAACTTCTTTTTGGTAGAAGAGAAGAGAGGATCATTATCAAAATCAATCACGCTCAGGAATTTAGATTTTCTAAGGCTGGTTGCTGTACTTTTTTCATCATCATGCGAAGCAATACTATCCCCAGTCACAAACACGACATCCTGTTAACATAAAAAACATTTAAAGTTAGTATAAATCTTCTATCTATATATAGATATGCTATTGAATTGACATGCAATACAGTTAATCATGTATGGTATGCGAACCTTTGCGTGTTTGCTTCCTGAAAGAGGGGACATGAATGAGCTTGCAGGCTGTGACACCAATTCAAGAGAAATACTCTAAGAGTTGGATTGTATTTCCTGTTTATAGAAAATTAACAGGTAAACATAATAGTGGACAGGTTATGAATCTATATGTATACAAAACATTACCTGATCATCAGATTCTTTTTTAATCAGCTCATTTATTATATCAGTATCATCTGTCAACTGGGAAAGACCATACGTATGCTTGTCATTTTCAATGTTGAAATCTTTGATATCAACTTTGAAAGCATAGGTTTTTTCAATGAGTTTGTTAAAGTCAGTGCGGAGAATGTCCATGTCTCCCTTATGGCAATTTAGATGAATGAGATAAATAGTTACAATCAGTAAATGGTAATAATATGAACGTGAAAATTGAGCACTTTAGGTTGTATGGCATACCTTCCTCACTTCCTGCAGAAGTTCAGCTGCACTCTTGTCAATTATTGGGTGTGCTTGTCTGTCAAACAAAGTGAGTGAAACTGATCCAGTTGAGTCCATCACTCGCAATGGAATTTTGTACCTTTCATAAATTGTTAAACAAATAAGTAAGGTGTTAAAACATATGAGAAATTGAAATATATGTAACAACTTACTTATACTCTACATCAGTATCTTGACTGCACGCCTTATTGGTACACATGAATACAATCCTCTTTTTAACAATTACGCCATACTCATCTTTTTCTGTAACAGTATCTTGATTGGCTTTACGGTTACATTTCACACAAGCAAGGTACCACCAATCAGATTCACGCTCAATCTTCTTAACAGTTGCTACAACAACACATGACATAGCTTGGAAGCACATAAAGCAAATTAATCATATATTTTTATAAAAAAGAGGAAGTCACGCATAAAGAGGTTTAAAAAAGTACATATTATACCTTTCCAATGTCACGAATGTCATTAGTAGAAACTTTTGGCAAGTTGTTCAAAAAGTCATTCTTAATAGAATAACTTGAAAAGGTTGTCAGATGAGTAACACAATGATCATCTCCCTCATGACTACGATTCTCAATCAACCTGTTAAGAAAGAAGGTTAGTTAAAATAGGTGATTAGGAGTTGTTTAAGGATCAATGTTAAAATAATTGTTGTGTTAACAACTCACTATTGCTTAAAGTTGCGTATATCAGGAATATCGTCATTAATAAAAATCTTTGAAACACCGAACATGCTCGAGACAGCTGGTTTACCTGTTGGAACATATGAGTTTCCTATTTTCACAAATGGATGACAATGACAAATGAGTTTCCTATTTTCACAAAAATAAGACTCACGTTTATAGATCTTGTGCTTCATGAACTGCAAGATGATGACAACATGGCCCAAGTTTTGTCGATCGCCTAACGCGTTGTTCAACTGGAGGGCATAGTCGCCCCACAAAGTGATATTCCTAAGTTTGGTTCCACTACAAATAACAAATGGCAGCAGTAAGTTGACAAAAGAAATATAAGAAGCAAGCATTACAAACGACTTACGTTAAATCCTCCAACTCTAAACGTATGAACGGGCGCCTATTCCCATCAACCATAGCATGGGCGATGGTACCACAAGAGATTAGATCTCCTATTAGATATGTATAAAAACATAAGCAAATGTAAAGATGCACGAGTAATCAAAATGTTAATATGATTAATAAGGATTTGAAGTTGAAAGGGATTTTTTTAAACCGTAAGACACGCTAGATTGGTTTTCCTCTTGAAGGAGAGTGTCAAAACTTTTAAACCTAAATCCATTGACTGATCCACTATAACTTTCACATGGAGTGACATCGGTAGCCTTATAAAAATGGATTTTATTTTTGTTTTCAACGATTTTGGGAGTTCCTTGGCTGTCCCCAACGGAAAAGGTAGAAATATAGAAGCATTTCCCTTCTTCCAAATACTTTTCAAACTTAGGACAGATACTCTCCTTCACAGTGGCAACAATCTTGTTTTCTTGTAATTTAAATGCACAATAACAATATTACAAAATTAAAAAAGAATTGTTCAACAAAAAGTATACAAATGAAAATAATACCTCCTCGTCTTGTAGAACCATCTCAATCTTCCAAGTTTCCAATGGATTTTTGAAGGCCATTAATTTCCATAAGCGTATAATCCTTACTTTGATACACCAATCATCTTGCAATGAGGTTAACTCCCTGATCATGTTAGTTTTGGTAACCATGAGGGACATTTTCGAGTGATAGAATACAAATGAGATGTAAACGATGGAAAGAGTAATGTGAATGTGTCGTAACTCATATGTGTCAATTTATAGGGTTAATGCACAATGGGTCAAGATATGATCAAATAATGTATTTTTACAAAATATTTGAAACATAACTTTTGAAACATAACTACAAAGATACAAAGTTGTTAAGAAAATTTGACATCATGAATTAGTCAATCATAAACCAATTAAGCAGGAAACCAATTGAAAATCACCTAAAAATAACTGGTATATGCACGCAAAAAATTAGGAAACAATTGAGTAATTAAAGAAGATACAGTACTATGAATTATAAGAATCAAAGTTTCTAAAATTATAAACCTAAACCATAACTAATTTATAAACCATAGACCATGACCTAATTAAAAATCAATTGAAGACAATACAAACCAGAACCCTAGATTTAGATTGTTTGTGAATCAGACCTTCAATAATTCGATTTAATATTTTTCATTGTATTGTTTGTGGAAACTCAAACAAAGATTATAAACATTGTATTGTAAACGATGCAACAAAAAATAAAAACACAGACCATAAAATAACGATGATACCTTGTACTAATTGAATTTAGGAAAGTTGAAATTTGATATGAAAGATACCAAATTGATCGGTTGTAATTGATTGTAGCTGGAAAGGTATTTTGATTGTGAGAATAGGAAAGTCAAACAAAGTGATAATTTGGAAAATTGAAGTTGCGTATGTGACGTGGCATTAGTGACATAATATATGACGTAATAAAATTTTCAAAAAAAGTTTCTTTTATTATATATATAGATATAGATATAGATATTTAATATAAATTGTGTCCTATATTTGCATGTTTAATCCGTGAATAATTTCATTATTTTAAATTAGTCCATTAACGATCAACAATATGGGAATAATGTTGAATTAAGACAAATCTGAGTGATTGGTGATATTTTATATATTAAAGGATGTGTCCGCCAAACTCACATGATAATCATAAAATGAATATTTGACTTCCCCAACTAACAAGATTATCACTTTATGGATCGGCGTCATTAAGTGAATCTTGTAAGTGATTTCGTTTACTAAATCCTTAGACTTGAGATGCAAGTAGGTCTTGCATGTGTGGGTAATCCTTCTTGATGTAATTTAAGTTATCCTGAATAAGGTAGCTAATAAGGACTATTTCCATAAGTGATTGTGAAGCATGTGACTTGACACTTGTAGTCAATAAAGAATTTGTTCCTCAATAGTTGAAAAATGATACAACTGGGCCCCTCGTATGGTTAATCAGATGTATGTGTGGCCGCACCTAAAAACTCATGTAGATATGTCTCAATGGTTTTTGGTAATCTTGATTAATCATATATACGAGAAACATCGTTAAATAATGGAATGACTTCGATCCATATCCATTTTTAACATGGTATCGAAAACAATGGGATTGTATATGCATAAATCATTTAACTTTGACTTTACGAAAGTACACTCAGGTATTCCAGGGAGCATTGACATGTTGCTAGACGCTTACCAATGTTATTATATTATTTGAGACATGTCCAAGTGAGAGCTGTTGGGATATGTACATATATCAAATAATATATGTCCAGAAAATTACGTGAGCCTATGGGGGCACACGCGTATACATAGATGATATGTTTATTAATGTAATTAATATATTTATTGTATATTAATTAAATTAATATGTTTCACGAAATAATTAAATGATCGTTAATTATAACGTTAAACGTTATAACTAATTAATAGAAATCAACAAGTGAGGGACTTGTTAGTACAAAAACCAAACCCGTAGGGTGTTGGTTGTGACCGATCAAACAAGAAAAGAATGAGGGTTCCGAATGTCGTTTCTAGCAAACAAGAAGAGGTGTTTGAGCATGACATGAAGAACAAGTTTTAGGCTATATAACCCCCCTTACCTTATTCATTCGGAAAAAGAGAGTCGCACATATTCCCTAAAAGTCAATCGATATGTTAATTACTCAAACCCTTATCCTAGTCTTTCGGTGACAATTTAGCAGATCCTTTTACGAAGGCTTTACCAAAAGGAAAACTTACTCAACATGCTAGGAGCATGTGACTTCGTTTAGCTAGTATTTTCATGTAGATCTGCGTTTAGTATTTGGATAAGGGACGTTAAGACAATTTTATTAATGATAAGGATACGTGGTATGAAGTTATATTTAATATAATTTGTGTCCTATATTTGTATGTTTAATCCATGAATAATTTTATTATTCTAAATTAGTCAATTATCGATCAACAATATGGGAATATTGTTGAATTAAGAAAAATCTAAGCGATTGATGATATTTTGGATATTAAAGGATGTGTCCGCCAAACTCACATGATAATTATAAGATGAATATTGGACTTCCCCAGCTAACAAGATTATCACTTTATGGATCGGCGTCATTAAGTGAATATTGTAAGTGATTTCGTTTATAAAATCCTTAGACTTGATATGCAAGTAGGTCTTGCATGTGTGGATAATGCTTCTTGATGTAATTTAAGTTATCCTGAATAAGGTAGCTAATAAGGACCATTTCCATAAGTGATTGTGAAGCATGTGACTTGACACTTCTAGTCAATAAAGAATTTGTTCATTCAATAGTTGAAGAATGATACCACTGGGCCCCTCGTAGGGTTAAACAGATGTATGTGTGGTCGCACAAAAAAACTCATATAGATATGTCTCAATGAGTTTTGGTAATCTTGATTAATCATATATACGAGAAACATCGTTAAATAATGGAATGACTTCGATCCATATCCATTTTTAACATGGTATCGGAAACAATGAGATTTTAAATGCATAAATCGTTTAACTTTAACTTTACGAAAGTACACTCAGGTATTCCTGGAAGCATTGGCGTATTGCTAGACGCTTACCATTGTTATTATATTTTTTGAGACATGTCCAAATGGGAGCTGTTGGGATATGTACATATATCAAATAATATATATAAAGGAAACTACGTGAGCCTATGGGGGCACACGCGTATACACAGATGATATGTTTATTAATGTAATTAATATATTTATTGTATATTAATTATATTAATATGTTTCACGAAATAATTAAATGATCACATTATAACTAATTAATAGATATCAACAAGTGAGGGACTTGTTAGTACGGAAACCAAACCCGTGGGGTTTTAGTTGTGACCGATCGAACAAGAAAATAATGAGGGTTCTGAATGTCGTTTCTAGCAAACAAGAGGAGGTGTTTGAGCATGACTTGAAGAACATGTTTTAGGCTTGTGAGAAAACAAAAGGGTTTTCGAAAAATAAAATTATAAACATGACTAATAACTATGAAATAAGATTTATTATAGACTATTAATTGCGAAGTCTTATGAGTCACTTGGGTGTGGTTATCTATAATGTTATGGCTCATACCTTACTTATCTCGACGAGACTTGCAATTTAATAAGTTTATAATGTGTTTTAAATCAAAGATTGAATTTTATCAATGACGAAATTTGCAAAAAGTACTATTTATTTGCAAGGCTTATCACCAAGGGTTTGAGGGTTGATTTATACTCTATAAATCCCCTGATATCTTTTAAAATATTATATAGGAAGCGCCATATGGTCTAGGGTTTGAATGATATTTAATCATTCTTTAATCTTTTCCCGCGATTAAATAAGAAATCTTTAGATTTGCAAACTTGTAGTTTTCCAATTTTAAAGGTAAAACTAATTTATAACATTGGAGATTATTTTAATAAGTGATACCATAATAAATAACTTAATTGAGTAAAATTTTTATTAAAATTTATGATACAAAGATGTATGCATGCTTCTTCGTACATATTTGACAAGTTAAATATATTACCTTTTAAATAGTGTTGTCATCCAATTTGTAAGAACACTTGCATTTGCCTTTTACATTGTGTGAGACGTAGTTAGATTGCAAAACCCCAAGGTGATTATACACTTTTCATGAGACGTTGGTATTACATAATCACAGTTCTTGACTGGACGACTTAATTGAGGTAAAATGGTGAGACCTTATGCTTAAGGCATAAATGGGATAAAACATGCTTACTAGCATATTAATGTAATAAAGTAAGTACCATAATGTTCTAGGAATTGCACCAGTGACAATTATTGATCATCAATTACCTTTTGAATACACCATTGCTAGCAGATCAACTGATGTGATGGTGGTATGTCAAGTTGGATCCTAGGCCTTAGAAAAATAATTGTTTATATATTTAAACATGGGTAGTTAATTTTCTTCAAGGAGTATTATCGAAAATACTAATTCTTGAACCTTTAACTTGTTTTGTAAAATGACACTAATGTCTATAACCATTAACCATTCGGCTTTCAGGTCAATATTTGAAAGAGAAAATCTTTATGGTTCAAATTACAATGATTGGTTTCGTTCACCTAAGATGGTCTTGAGAGTTGAAAAGAAATTGTTTGTCATTGAACAGCCTATTTCCCTTGCTCCACCTGCCGATTCCAAGTACTTGTGTAGTGGAATACGGTTTATGATGCTCATAATGAGGTTGCTTGTCTTACGCTCGGAAGTATGACTCCTGAACTTCAAAGACAGTTTGAAAATTCCTCACCTTATGAAATGCTTCATAAGCTTAAATCCATGTTTAAGAAATAAGCTGGAGTGGAGCGGTTTGACCTGATCCAAACTTTTCATGCTTGCAAACAGGAGGAGGGAAAACCAGTTGGCCCATATATCATTAAGATAAATAATTATGTGGCGCAACTGGAAGGTCTTGGTTATGTTCTCCCACAAGATCTTAGTGTTGGTTTAATCTTGAATGGCCTCACTAATGACTTTGCTGATTTTGTAAGAAACTACAATAAGCATAACATGAGGAAGACGATTGGTGAACTACATGCTCTACTTATTGAGTATGAGAATGGCTTACTTTCTAAAGGCTGCTACACCACAAGTAATGGTGATTCAAGGTGGTAAAATCTAAAAAGCCAATAAGAAATCGCTTAATGCTAAAGGGAAAGGATAAAAGTTATATCCCTAAGCCTAAAAACCCTTAACCTTCTGCTAAAGAGCACCCGACATATGATGACACCTGCCACCACTGTAAAGTACGGTAGGGCTTTGTGAAGTGGAGAATTGTCCCTGCTTAACCTTGTGAGTTTGATAAGAAGAAGAAGCAAGTTGGCACTGCCAGTTCTTTCGATATCTTCGTAATAGAATTATTTTCTTTTCCTTTAATTCCCTTTTACCCAAAAAAATTATTTTCTTTTCCTACTAAATCCTGGGTGTATGACACTACTTATGGTACTCATATTTGTAACACAAAACATGGTCTTAGAGGAGTAAAAAAGCTGAAACAAATAGAAGATATTAGAAGTTTTAACTTAGTTTTACCTAATGGCCTAGTGATTTGTTTAGACAATTGTCATTATGCACCTACTATTACTAGAGGTGTTGTTTCGGTTTCATGTTTGGTTGACAATGGTTTTATCTAATGTTTTACGGATTATGGAGTTTCAGTTTCTAAGAATAATGTTCTTTATTTAATGCCACTCTGAGTGATGGTATTAATGAAATTGATATGCTTAATCTTTTTCCAAATACTAATTCTATTTATAATGTTAACTCGGGAAGACTCTAAAGGCACTTTGATCAGATCGAAGAGACGAATATATTAGTCAAGAGTTTAAAGATTATCTGAAAGCTTGTGGAATTGTCCAGTAGCTTACTCCTCCATATACACCACAACACAATGGGGTGTCTGAAAGGAGGAATCGTACTTTGTTAGACATGGTTCGATCAATGATGAATCTTAAAACTTTGCCGTTATCCTTTTGGGATTATGCTTTTAGAGACCCTGCTTCTACGACATTCTCAATATGTTTCAACAAGATGGTTGATATGTAACAAATATGAATTATTGGTATGGAAAGTCCTAATTTGTTTTACTTAAGGTCAGGGTTTGTGAGGCGCTTGTGAAGCGGGATACGCCTGACAAACTTCAACAAAGATCCGTTAAGTGTATCTTTATAGGATACCCAAAGGAAACGATGGGTTATTGTTTCTACTTCCCACCTGAAAACAAAATAGTTGTTGCCAGGTATGCTGAGTTCTTGGAGAAAAATCTTATATCTCAATAAGTCAGTGGGAGGGCCGTAGAACTTGAAGATACATCACCTTCTAAAAACACTAGCAAAATTCCTATGGAGGTTGAAGGTTTTGAACCACCTCAAGATACATCACCTTCTAAAAACACTAGTGAAATTCTTATGTCTAAATGTAGAAGTAGAGGAGCATAGTTTGGGGGATCTTAAAACCCTACTACTATAAAGTTGCCTAAGAGATCATGAAATCTGATAAGTGTCTGATGCTATGAATTGCAGAACAGGGGGGAAAAAAAAATGTAATGCAAATCCATGAAAGATAATCAAGTTTGGTGCTTGGTTGATCTTCCTCCTAATGGTAAGATTGTTAGGAGTAAATGGATTTTCAATAAAAAGACTAACATGGATGGCAATGTACACACCTATAAAGCTCGTATTGTAGCAAAGGGTTTTACTCAAACCTTCGGGGTTGATTATGAAGAAACATTCTCACTCGTTGCTGACATTAGAGCTATTAGGATTCTTATAGACATATAGGCATTCTATGACTTTGAGATATGGCAAATGGATGTCAAAACTGCCTTCTTAAATGGTTATCTTGATGAAGATATTTATATGGTGTAACCTGAAGGTTTTATTGATCCTAAACATCCCTGAAAAGTTTGCAAGCTATAAAGGTCCATTTATGGTCTTAAGCAAGCATCAAGAACTGATAGAGTTTTTGATGAGAAATCAAAGGTAACCCAAACCAACCCCCTTTTTATTTTTGGTTTTTTTGGATTTGCCCAAAATCTTGATGAGCCATGTGTATATCAAAATGCTAGTAGGAGTAATGTTACATTTCTCATCTTATATGTCGATGACATAATTATCATGGGAAATCACATTCCAAGCTTACAAAGTGTAAAGACATATCTTGGAAAGTGTTTCGCCTTGAAAGATTTGGGGGAAGCGGCATTTATTCTTAGATCGAGATCTACCGAGATAGGTCAAAGCGATTAATTGGACTTAGTCAAAGTGCTTACATGGATAAAATCATGAAAGGCTCAAGATGGATAATTACAAGCGTGGTAATATCCCCATGCAAAAAAAGACTTGACTTGGAAAAAACACAAGATGCTTCTACACCCGGAGAGGTAAAGCGTGTGCAAAATGTACCTTATGCTTCAGCAGTAGGATCCATTATGTAAGCGGTCAGATGTACTAGACTTTATGTGGCGTTCGCGCAAAACATAACAAGCCGTTTTCAACAGAATCCAGGAAAACCACAATGGACTGCTATGTAAACCATTCTTAAATATTTAAAAAATACTAAAGATGTGTTCTTGGTTTATGGTAGAAATCCTTAAGCTAAACTTCAAGTTGATTGCTATTGCAATGCTGGATTTGAGACCGATAGAGATGAAATAAAATCTCAGACAGGATACGTCTTTATTTTGAATGAAAGGTGTAGTAGACTAGAAAAGCTCCAAGTAAAGTACTACTGCAATGTCCGCTACATAAGCTGAATACATAGTTGCTTCAAAAACAAAGATGGAAGCTGTTTGGATTAGAAAGTTTATTTCGAGGCTTGGTATAGTACCAACAATAAACAAACCAAATAAGATGTTTTGCGATAATTCAGCCGCACTTCTTATTGCCAACGAACCGGGGGTTCAGATGGGCGCCAGGCACTACCATAGAAGATACCTTTTTAAAGTTCACACATATAACAATCTAGCAGATCCTTTTACGAAGGCTTTACCGAAAAGAAAGCTCACTCAACATGCTAGGAGCATGGGACTTCGTTTAGCTAGTAGTTTCATATAGATCTGTGTTAGTATTTGGATAAGGGATGTTAAGACAATTTATTTTATGATAAAGATACATGGTATTCTGTTATATTTATTTTAAATTATGTCCTATGTTTGCATGTTTAATCCGTGAATGATATTATTATTATTATTCTAAACTAGTCTGTTGTCGATCAATAATATGGGAATATTGTTGAACTAAGACAAGTCTGAGTGATTGGTGATATCTTGGATATTAAAGGATGTGTCCGCCAAACTCACATGATATTTATAAGATGAATATTAGACTTCCTCAACTAATAAGATTATCACTTTATGGATCGGCGTCATTAAGTGAATCTTGTAAGTGATTTTCTTTACTAAATCCTTGGACTTGAGATGCAAGTAGGTCTTGCATGTGTGGATTATCCTTCTTGATTTAATTCTAGTTATCCTGAATAACGTAGCTAATAAGAATTATTTCAGAAGTGATTATGAAGCATATAACATGGCACTTGTTGTCAATATAGAATTGTTCCTTCAATAGTTGAAGTATGATGCCACTAGGCCCCTCGTAGGGTTAATCAGATGTATATGTGGTCGCGCCCAAAAGTTCATGTAGATGAGTCTCGATGAGTTTTGGTAATCTTGGTTAATCATATATACGAGAAACAGAATCATTAAATAATGGAATTACTTTGATCCATATCCATTTTTAACACGGAAACAAAGGGATTGTAAATGTCTAAATCATTTAACCGTGACATTATGAAAGCACACTCAGGTAGTCCTGGGAGCATTGGCGTGTTTCTAGACACTTGCCAATGTTATTATATTATTTAAGACATGTCCAAGTGGAAGCTATTGGGATATGTACATATATCAAATAATATATGCCCGATAAATTACGTGAGCTTATAGGGGAACACGCGTTTACACAGAGGATACGTTTATTAATGTAATTAATATTTTTATTAATTATATTAATATGTTTCACGAAATAATTAAACGGTCTTTAATTACAACGTTAGACGTTATAACTAATTAAAATATATTAACAAGTGAGGGACTTGTTAGTACGAAAACCAAACCCATGGGGTGTTGGTTGTGACCGGTCGAACAAGAAAAATAGGAGGGTTCTGAATGTCGTTTCTAGCAAACAGGAGGAGGTGTTTGAGCATGACTTGAAGAACATGTTTTAGGCTATATATAACCCCCCTTGCCTCATTCATTCGGAAAAAGAGAGTCGCACATATTCCCTAAAAGTCAGTCGATATGTTATTTACTCAAACCCTTATCCTAGTCTTTCGGTGATCAACGAATCAGAAAAGAAAGTTACATAGTAATGCATAAAAATAAAAATATATATTATTTCGTATGCATGCCAATACTTACATGCATGCAATATTAGTTTGCATCTAATGGTTACTTTTCCTTCGTATATACATACGATCAGTATTATAATCCCGTGTTGGATTCAATCGTGTGACACATAGATCCAAAAGAAGAACATCGTGTTCGGTTGTTTTATTCATGACGCAAGTACTAGCATCCTAGCGTATCTCAGTGACGTGTAGTGTATGCATACCATAGAGGTTATCTACTTTGGCAACTTATTTAGTTTCGTGTATTAGATTTATACATACGCGTATATGCAAGAACGGTGTTCGTTTATTGCTAAAAGGTACACGCTTCTTGATCATTTGTTAATTACATTTCTATACGTGATTTATTTATTCCGCTGCGTACTCGTGTTAGTTAAAGGTTAATTAGATCATAAAACCCAAAAGTTTTTAATATAAAACAAGTAAATTCTTATATAAATGTATCTAATGATTTCCATAGCAGGGATTTCAGGAAAAGAATATATGATTTTTAACTGAAAGCGTATAAATAGCAATTTTCTCCAATAACTGTTCTGAAAATAACGCCGAAATGTTTTGACCGTCTCAGTAGAGGTAAAAGAGAACTAGCGCACAAAGATCAAATAGTGTTACTTGTGCACACAAGAAATTAGTATGTACCAGTTTTGTACGAACATTATACATTGTCATCCATGCACGTGTATGAATTATATGATAATTAACTGTTAATGTAATTGGCTCACGCAGTGGCAGATTTAGAATTTTGAACTATGTGTGGCACGATTTTGGCTCATTTATTTTACGAATAATTAAATTTTGAATTATGCGTGACACTATTTTTGGCTCACTTTGTTTTACGAATAATTCTTAGCCTAGGTTGTTCATTGACTTAAGTAAACAAATTGTTTTTGCGGTTTTAGTTCGCGGATTCAAGTTATTCGAGATTGATGGGATTTTCATGTATGCATTATCGTTGTTGATAGCCGAAATAATTAAATAATCAAATTACTTATAACAAAATAGTGTGATTTTAAATTAGATTCTTTTGTAATACTACCCTTATGAGTCTATGACTATGTCTCTGCAGTCAAATACGGAGTATATTAAAAGCAAGACACAAATACCAACTTAAC
>BQNB010038176.1:10740-48933 GCA_026074375.1 Tanacetum coccineum | reverse complement strand
ATGACACAAGATGCGATAAACAAGCTGATTGCCAAGCGTATGACAGAAGCTCTAGAAGCATATGACGATGCTCAGAACCCCAGAACTGAAACGGAAATGGAGGATGAGCAACAAGATGACAATGTCGAGGCCAATGGTAATAATGGAAACGGTAATGGTAATGGGAATGGAAACCCCAATGTGAACAATGGAGGTGTTGTACTTATTACTCGAGAGTGTACCTACCCAGATTTTGTAAAGTGTCAACCGCTAAACTTCAAGGGAACTAAAGGAGTTGTTTGTTTAACCCGTTGGATTGAGAAAATGGAGACATTGTTTCATATCAGTAATTGCCCTCCAAGGTATCAAATGAAGTATGCAACATGCACTCTGTTAAACGGTACATTGACTTGGTAGGATTCTCATAAAAGGACAGTTGGAGTTGATAATGCTTATGCCATGGCGTGGAAGGCACTCATGAAGCTAATGACTAAGGTGTATTGTCCTAGGAATGCGATTCAGAAAATGGAGACAAAATTGTGAAATTTGACTATGAAGGGTAATAACCTCACTGCTTACAACCAAAGGTTCCAAGAGTTGACTCTGTTGTGCACTAAGATGGTCCCGAAAGAAGAGGATCAGATTGAGAGGTACATTGGAGGTCTTCCGCATAACATTCAAGGGAATGTGATTGCTGTTAAACCTACTAGACTCCAGCATACAATCTGTATTGCTAACAACTTGATAGACCAGAAGTTGAAGGGTTACGCTATTAAGAATGCTGATAACAAGAGGAGGTTCGACAATAAATCAAGAGACAACTATGGACAACAACAACCCCCTAAGAGGTAGAATGTTAATGGTTAGAATGTGGCAAAAGCTTATACATTCAGGAACAATGTTGAAAGGAAAGCATATGCTGGAACCTTGCCTTACTGTAATAAGTGCAAAATGCACCACGAAGGGCCGTGTATGGTGAAGTGTGGTAACTGCAAGAGGGTTGGTCACATGACTAGAGATTATAAAGCCGCAGTTGCTGCTACCGTGCAGAGGGCCCCGGTTAGAAATTAGATGGGTGTTACTTGCTATGAGTGTGGAAGACAAGGACATTATAGAAGTAAGTGTCCCAAGTTAAGAAACCAGAATTGCAGAAATAAGACAGGGAATAAGACTAGGAACAATGAAGCTAAGGAAAGAGCTTATGGAATTATAGGAGGAGGAGCTAGCCCCGATTCTAATGTCGTCACGAGTACGTTCCTTCTCAATAATCGTTATGCTTTTGTGTTATTTGATTCGGGTGCCGATAGAATTTTTATGTCGACTACCTTTTGTGCCTTGCTTAATGTCATCCCATCTACTTTAGACGTTAGTTATGCTGTTGAATTAGGCGATAGAAGGATTTCAAAAACTAAAGTGATACTTAGAGGTTGCACGTTAGGATTACTAGGTCACCCGTTCAATATTGACCTAATGCCTGTAGAACTCGGTAGTTTAGACGTCATTATCGGCATGGATTGGTTGGCGAAATACCACACGATGATCGTTTGTGATGAAAAGATCGTTCGTATTCCTTATGGAGATGAAGTGTTGATAATCAAAGGCGATGGACGTAACGGTGGAAGTAAGTCGAGGTTGAGTATCATCTCGTGCACCAAAACCTAGAAGTACATCCAGAAGGGTTGCCAAGTTTATCTAACACAAGTTATAGCAAAGAAGAATGATGACAAGTCGAAGGAGAAACGACTTAAGGACGTGCCAATTGTATAGGATTTCTCAGAAGTCTTTCCAGAAGACTTACCTGGATTACCACCTACTCGACAAGTTGAATTCTAAATCAACTTAGTCCCTGGTACTGCACCTGTAGCACAATCCCCGTATCGTTTATCACCGTTAGAGATGCAAGAGTTATCCACTCAATTGCGGGAACTTTCTGACAAGGGATTTATAAGACCCATTTCCTTACGCTAGGGAGCTCCGGTGTTGTTCGTCAAGAAGAAAGATGAATCTTTTCGGATATGTATCGACTACCGTAAACTAAACAAACTTATTGTAAAGAACCGATACCCACTTCCTAGAATCAACGATTTGTTTGATCAGCTGCAAGGGTCAAGAGTCTACTCTAAGATCGACTTGAGGTCTGGTTATCACCAACTTAAAGTTCGTGAAGAGGATATTCCAAAGACGGCATTTAGGACTCGCTATGGTCACTAAGAGTTCCAAGTAATGCCATTTGGACTAATTAACGCACCGACGGTATTCATGGATTAGATGAATCGGGTGTGCAAACTGTATTTGGATAAATTCATGATCATTTCCATCGATGATATATTGATCTACTCTAAGAATAAGAAGGAGCATGAAGGGTACCTTAAGTTGATATTGAGGTTACTTAAGAAGGAGGAATTGTTTGCCAAGTTTTCCAAGTGTGAATTTTAGTTATCAAAAATGCAATCTCTTGGTCACGTGATTGATAGTGACAGAATTCACGTTGATCCTGCTAAGATTGAGTCAATCAAGGATTGGGCGTCACCCAAGACTCCAACCAAAATTCATCAATTTTTGGGTCTTTCTGGTTACTGCCGACAATTCATCGAAGGTTTCTCAAATATCGCTAGGCCTATGATGAAATTAACTTAGAAAAGCATGAAGTTTGATTGGGGAGAAAAGGAAGAAGCTGCATTTCTGCTGTTGAAACAGAAATTATGTAGTGCACTAATTTTGGCTTTACCCGAAAGGAGTGAGAACTTCGTGGTCTACTGCGATGCTTTGCATAAAGGGTTGGGCGCAGTTTTGATGCAAAGGGAGAAAGTCATAGCCTACGCATCTCGCCAACTCAAGGTTCATAAGAAGAACTATACCACACACGACTTAGAACTTGGAGAAGTAGTGTTTGCCCTGAAGATGTAGAGACACTATTTGTATGGAACGAAGTGTGTTATGTTCACTGATCACAAGAGTTTGCAGCATATTCTTGATCAGAAATATTTGAACATGAGACAACATCGATGGTTGGAATTGTTAGTGGCAGATGCCTTGATCTGGAAGGAAAGGATTAAGCCACTATGAGTTCAAGCCTTAGTGATGACAATTGGATTGAATCTTCCCAAGCAAATTCTGAATGCTCAAGCTAAGGCAAGGAAGGAATAGAATTACATAACTAAATATCTACATGGTATGATTAATAAACTTGAACCTTGGGCTGACGGAACATTTTGTTTGAACAATAGGAGTTGGATTCCGTGTTTTGGTGACTTGAGAGCATGATTATGCACGAGTCGCATAATTCAAAATATTCCATCCATCCTGGATCGGATATGATGTACCAAGATCTGAAGAAGATGTATTGGTGGCCTAACATAAAAGCAGAGATTGCCACCTATGTTAGCTAGTGTCTAACGTGTGCCAAAGTTAAGGTTGAATATCAAAAACCATCTGTATTATTAGTTTAACCAGAGATTCCCCAGTGGAAATGGGAGAACATAACAATGGACTTTGTTACTAAATTGCCAAAGACAACAACTAAAAGAGACATGATTTGGGTAATCATTGATCGTCTCACCAAGTCTGCTCATTTCCTACCCATGAGAGAAGACAACTCAATGGAGAAGTTGACAAGAAAATATTTGAAAGAAGTGGTTTTGAGACATGGAGTGCCGGTTTCGATCATCTCCGATCGAGACGGCAGATTCGCTTCACACTTTTGGAGGTCTCTTCACAAAGCACTAGGTACTCGACTGGATATGAGTACAGCTTATCACCCGCAGACTGGTGGTCAAAGTGAAAGGACCATCCAGACATTGGAAGACATGTTGCGTGCATGTGTGCTTGATTTCAGAAAAGGTTAGGATAGACATTTGCCGTTGGTAGAGTTTTCGTATAACAACAGCTACCATACCAGTATTAAGGCTGCACCATTTGAGGCGTTGCATGGTCATAAGTGTCGGTCACTATAGAATATCTTAAATACACACTAGTATGAGTCGTATGGATGGTTTTAAAGAGAAAAGTGGTTAGATGAACACTTAGAGAGAGAAAGGGAAAACTAGAGAAACTTTGTATTATGTGTGAGAGAAATGAACAACCAACACCCTCTCCAAGCTATAGAGAGGGTATTTATACTCCTATGTAGCCGGTTAGACCTAGGCTTCCATGGGTTTTCCATGGGCTTTGGCCCAACAAGCTTACTAAGGTTCCAAATATTATGCTACGAGCTATCTAACGATACAGTGGTAGTGACCGATACTTTTTGTAATTCTGACAATCTCCCCCTAAGGGAGGTCACTCCAATTTACAAAAAACTTAAACCTAGCATACTATGCTTATCTTTAGTCTTGTGCTCGTAGTCTTTAAACTTTAATCTTTAACTTGTGATATGTTGTAGTGATCTTTGACTTGAGGCTTGAGCTTGTTCCTTTAAGCTTGACTTGCATGTGATCTTGAGCTTCTTGAGATCCTCAGCCAAAAATAATCTCTTATCATTAACTTGTGATCTTTTGCCTTCTTGTGTACTTGTGCCTTCGGACCGACATGCTCATACTATACTTGATCTTTAACTTGAAAGCTTGAATAAAACATCTTTTTTGAAGTTCTTTAACTTTAACACTTCGTCGCTTCAAGAAGGACGTGCGGTATCAGAGTAGCAGAAGTCTTGAAACATGTACTTGAGCTTTCATGATGTCTTTATATATGTCGGTCGAGTATGAGCATGTGGCTATGAATCTTGACTTGTCTTGAACCAGCTGCGGCCACCATCGGGATTACCTACATGTATGGGTTAGTGATAAACAACATATATGGACGAAGGTGTCTTTGTCACTTCATCGAATATGGTTTCAATAACCACGTTCCTCGTTAATCAGTATAAATACTGCATGTGATCAGGTAGAATTCCAAAGAATCTCCTTGACAGGGTTTCGCAGGTGCACTAGCTGTTCTTATTACCAGAGCGTCTTAAACCAGACAATACGGTATGAGTGAACCACTTAGACAAAGTCTCACTGATTGAATCAAAAATTGATTTGAAAATCAATCGACGTGTCACTTGCTAAAGTAATTTTGTGACACATCAAGAGTTTTATGCATTTCAAAATTCGTCAACCGTCAATTCATAGTCTGGACCGAATTGATAACCACTGTCACGAGTTTGATCCACATAGGATCTCACAATTCACCTACTACAGAGCTTGTTTGATGTTGGCTCTGGAAGGATTTCCATCGTTATTGTGAATACTTAAGTATCACTCTGATGTTCTAGTAATATCACAAGGATAATGCGTAAGACTCTTAAGATATTACTTGTTTTCATAGTGTGTGAGCAACAAATATATTGGAATAGTGTCCTAGTGAGATTAATAGATGATCTCTTTATTGGCTTTAGACTCAATAGTGCATATTTGGTTTTAGTAATCGGAGGCTGGAGCAGACTGCCATCTTTTTAATACCAATTAACTCAGAGTGAGAAAGTCAATAGAAATATGTGTAATCTCCGTGAGAAATGAAACAAGAATCTTTTGAGAGACCTTGAGTGGCTGGGGAGGGTTGTGCATCACATCACTAGGTCCATGATGACTATCTTTAATACCAGACAACAGCTTAGTGTTTCTGATAGCATATGTATTGACCCGGTTTCTGCCTAAGTGTATGGAGGGCTTCTTTCTTTTCACCCTTTATCTTAACTTTTCTTTTTCATTCTTTAACCCCTTCAATGCTCACCAAGACTTCATTACTAACACCTTGTTAGGTTTGTTCCAGTGTTGGCTCTATCGTAGTCGGCATTTTTCTCCTTTCTCACCTTTTCTCCTTTTTATCATACCTAAAGACTTCTATTCTAACTAATGGAATGTCCCTAGATAGATCCCTGATGCGTATTTTCTTTTGAAATATATTTTTATCAAGTTTTAAATTTATAAAACTCAATCTACCTAGCCACGCACTAACGGGCAGAGAACCGATCGTGGGTAGTATAGAATGGTAAATCCGAGGTCGTCCCAAGATCTAAGTTGTAATTAGTTTTAATTTGAAATGTCACATTTTGAAAATGGTTTTTTTATTTGAATTGAAAGGAATTAAAAATAACAATAAACAAATAACTAAAAATAAAAGAGTTAGAGATATCAAGAGAGAAAATGTGCTAACCTAGTTACTTCATTACTGCTGTTAGGAAAACGCTTTCTTGTGCAATGTTAAACTATGGTTTCATTAGTGGTTTCAAAGGTCGATAGTCTTGAATATGCATATATAGTCTATCCTATGCTTCCTGCGATTCCGAATCAGTCCCAAATCATCCGGGAGGTAGGTTATCCTTCCGTCTTGGATATTCCATCCTAAGAACCCGTGTTCTTGATTAACCTATAACTGCTAAATCCTTTCCACTTGGAAGCTTTCCAAACCTCAACTAGATCTCCAATGATCAAGGCTTGATCCCTCGGATACAAGACTTCCCTTACAACTTGATAAATAAAAAGATAGATGGATGAACCCAGTCCTAACCTAACTTAGAGACTCGATTCTAATAGAAAGGGTATGAGAAAGAAGACCCTCGATAAAACATACAAGTATGAATTAGGTACTTGTGTGGCTTTCTTACGGAGATGTGTTTTCTTTAATAGATGATAGAATAGAAGATTAAGAACACTTGATGTTAGACTTATAGGATTAGAGAAGAGAAAAGAGAGGAAAGACTGTTTGCAAGAGGTGAGGAATACAAAGTCTAAGGGTGGGTATTTATAGGCCAAGGATCCCAAATTATAGGAAAACAATTCGCGTCTGGCGCGCTGCTCACGCGTCAGCGCGCCAAATTCTCGAACTTATTTTCTTTGGGATCTTGGTGTTTTAAATACCCGCACTTGTTAAACCCCTAATTGTACTTAACGCTATGACATTTCAATCATTCTTATACTCAAGGTCAACCAACTCAAATAGCCATTTGATAAAATATTTGTGAAGTATTAAAAGCGTTTTGCTTATCCGATATTGTAAAGAGAGAAAAGGATTATTAGAAAGGGGTATTTTAGGTATTCCTCAAAGTGTAACTAGCTTAGTTGGGATCCAACTAAAGATTTGAAATAGCTAGTTAGTGTTACAAGAGAATATTCTTGGAATATTTTTTGCTTAGGGAGAAGGGGATTGTGATCCACTTCAAATAGATCGAATTTTCCATAAGCTTGTATATAGGATTTGTTATATTAGATAAATCTAAAACAAAATAGTAGAAACTCTTTGTTTGAATGTATTAACGATTAGACGGATATCTAATCTTTAATTATTAAAAAGAACTATCAATGAAACACTATATGAACAAATAATTCAATAAAAAAAGCTCCAATATTATTAATAATACGAATACTCTCAAAGTATTAGGGTTACAAAGACCTTGAAGCTATGATAATTCTATGATGGGACTAGTATCGATCTTACTTTGCCTAGAACCTCCTTTTATACACCAATGATTCTAACGGTTTAATACTTCCTAAGAAATATATCACATATGCTTTGTACTAACTAACTCTGCAGGTACTAACGTCTTCACTAGCAGCATTAACTTCTTAGCGATTAACTTTGTACTAATAGTAGTAATTTTGTACTAGCAGTAGTAATCTTAGCTGTTTTTCTTTAAGTCTCTGAGCAGGCACTAATTTGCTTATTGCAGTAGTAATATTTTTGACAATAGCTAGTACTAATTGTATACTAGCAGTAGTAACTTTACACTAGCAGTACTAACTGTGTACCAGCACTAGTAAACACTTAGCATTTTTCTCTGATGTTCTTGAGTAGTACTAACACAACTGAGCAACATTAACTCTGATATGAGTAGCAGTAATACTAGCAGTATTAAGAAAGCTTCTAATCCCAACAATCTTCCCCTAAACTTGATATTCTTCTTCAAAATCATCAAGTTTCTTTATTAAAAGCTCCATAATCACCAGGAGGATGCTTCCAAAAACCACTCCATTGATTCTTAAGCTGTTTTGTGAGAAGTTTAAGAAGTTGATATGCCATTTCATTGAAATAATCACCTAAAGCTTCTTGTTCAGCATATCTGTAATTGTAGGTGGTGTAAGAGGGTATCTCTTTTCTACCAGCATGTAAATCTACATAGACTGCACTCATCAGAATGTTAAATTCACAGGAGTCATACAGTTCCAATTTCTAACACTTTTGTTTCCTTATTGATTCATCGATATTGATCTTCTCATGTGGTTCAACATTGCTTCAATTCCTAACAGTTAATCCATGCTTTCTACTTGTTCTTGTTGGATCCATTTAGCTTTTTACCAACTTGTACAAGTCTTCCAAATCTTCCCTTGTCAAAAAAACTTTTAGCTTTGACTAAAATCATGTACATCTGTGACTTTCCAAATCCATAACCTCTCACTATTTGATGTAGCTTTTCTTTTTTCTTTTTGGTACTTTCAGTAACAATCTGTAGAGAATTTGTAGCTAAGGTTACTTCATCATTTGCATCCTCTTCTTCTATTGGAATGACTTCCATAAGGACTTTGAAGCTCTGGCTGTGTCTTTATCATCATCCACTTTGCTTCTCTAGTACTCTCTTATTCCAAATTTCTCCTGCTCTATTTGAACTACCTTCCACCAAGTTGTTCTGAAGTCAACTAATGTATTACCCTCTTGAAAGCTTTGTCCAAAACATCTTTGAATAAAATCAAAATATTTTTTTTAAGTCTTTGAGCTTCTTTCCTTCCATATTCTTCAGGTAAGAACACATGATTTTTCTTTGTCGAGCTTGGGTTAGTGGTTTGTTCCTCTTCTCTTTTGCACTTTTAGCAGCAAAGTGATTTCTTCTTTGCTCTAAGAGTTGTTGAAATAATTTTGCCTTTTCTTCAACAGACAACTCTTCTTGCTCCTCTGCTTGCAGTCTTTGAGCCAATTCATGATCAGCCTCAATCTTAGTCTGAATATCATCCCATTCTCTAGTCAAGGAAACATTGGCTTCATCCTTCTCCCTTGTAAGTCTCTCCTCTTAATCAAACTTAGCTTGTAACTTTAAAGCAACTTCTTCATCAAGATTGATTAGATCTTTCTTCTTCATAGGCTTCACAGGTTCTTTTTATCTTATTCCATTTTACCCTGTCCTTGATTGTTGTGAAGAAATTGTTTGTTGTCGTAGATTTACCTGTCTCTTGAAAAAACAATCCTTTCACCTTAAGGCTTTGAAGTTTTTAATGCTTTAGGCTTGAGCCAGAGTAAATTTCTTAGTAGTTATTGTAAAGTTGTTGCTAGCAGTTCTACACTTGAACTGCATCAACTACTTCTTCAACAACATTTATTTTGCCCTTGCAAACAAACACTACTTCACATTTAAAACATTCACATCAAACATCTCATTATCAGCATCATCTTGAACATTAACCAGGGTAATGTCTTTATTTGCATCAATAGCATTAATCCTCCTCCCCTGTTTGGATGCATCTTCACCCAAATCTTCTTCATCACCAGAGGATTCTACCCTAGATGTCAAGCCAACTTTGTATAGTCTCTTCAGCTTATGAGTTCTTGACCAACTTTTCTTTAACTTCTTTTCTTTTCAAGCTTCTTGACCCTCCTTTTCAAACTATCAATCTCATTCTATTGAGTGGTCTTTGTCTTCTCTAAATCAAGAACTCTTTGTAGTAAAGTGGCACATAGTTCCATCAATTCATTAAGTTTAAGACTATCCTCATCACTTTGAAGTATGTCACCTCTTGCGAGCAGTAAATCATTAGAATTTTTAGATATACTCTCAAACCTAAATCAAGCAATAGTATCCCCTATGGTTTCTTGGCACCTAGGACCACCACCTAAAGTAGTTCCTAAGGAACTAGATTCATTAGGTGTTTCCTTAGATCGGGTCTTAGTTATGTTACCACTGTCCTGCTCTACTTCTAAGCTAGAAGCAGTAGTGGCAGCCCTCACCAAACTGTCACCCAACTCCTTATGGACAGCCTCATCTGCAACATGTTCACTAGAACCACTAGGCTGAGGTATTTAAGTGTTCTTTCTTTTAGGCTTGCTAGGTTTTTGAGTCTTTTGAGGTTAAGATGTTGATGGTTAAGTAATGGTGAGTGTGTGATGGGGATCAGTTGGATTTGTTGAACCTTTACCTAATTGTGATTGGTGTTGCACCACCATTGTTGGAAATAAAGGTATTATTCTTCTAGAAAAACCTTTGCCTACCCTTCTTATATTTCCAAAAATCTTCTTAGTGTGAAAGGGTGCATTATAAATTATCTTGTGATTTGGCAGCCCATCAAGTTGTTGATTCACAAACACTTGTACAAATCTTGGATACATCAAAAATTTCCGAAACACATTATCCAAGTTTCTAATCATACCTTCAAAAATAAACTTTGAAAAGCTGAATTTTTGATTTGTTTCTAAGTAGATAATAGCAGATGCCATAGTGCTACTAAACTCATTCCATACATTAAGTCCTTTGAAACTTAGGCATTGTCGAATAAGTATGAATTAAAATTTCCATTGTGGAGAGAATAATGGCTTATAAAAAGTGAGCTTCTGTGAAATTTTCTCATATCCCATCAATGCAAGTTGTTTAAAAATGGTAGAGTTTGGTAAACAATCAATACCTTCCTCATCTTCTAGTTTAAGATCTCTTCTCACAGATGCTTCAGAGATAATTATCTTATTGCCATCTACTAGGGCATGCAACTGTACTTCCCTATTGATAGTTTTGACCACGCTAGTAGACCAGAATTGTTCAATGCAAGATATATATATAGTGGGGTTAACCGTTAATGCATATCTTATAGGTTGTCATTCAAAAATCCCAATAGGTTTAAACACCATCACTTTCCTCTGCGGTTTTAGACAAAAATCGACCATATTATGAGTATCTACAAACTTTAGGATCGTCATTTGTGTTGGGTTTTGATGATGGATGATAAAATTAGTTAGGGTTCATGTTGATTAAGAGTATTCGATTAAGATTTCAATAAATCATATAATCGACAGAGTATTTATGGAAAAAAACCCTCAACAACATTAACTTTCACCCAACAGTAGTAACCCAGCAAGTAGAAAATTAATGGCCTACAACATTAACTAGAACCAACACTAGTAAAGTAACCCTAGCAGCATTAACTCAAACCACATAGCAAGTTAACCTACAGCATTAACATTGAGTCCACCAGCATTAACGTCAATATCCATTCCAAACGGCTCTTCCATCCTCAAATTAACACTTTGATTTACTTTTCCAATGAAAAAAGTTAGTCCAAAAACCAAGAAACATCAGCCATAAGAGACTTTCATAATTATCATAGTATTAATTATACCTAACAGTATTAAGTATAACTAACAGTAGTAACTCAACAGTATTAAGTATAACCAGCAGTACTAATTATACTTAACAACAGAAACTTTTAATGACAGGAATAACATTACTAATTCATACAAAACTCTATAAAAACATAAAGAGATAAAAGACTTTAAAGATTCATCATTCCAATACTAACAATCAAATATTGAAATCTACTTACATCAAAAAGCTTTTGTAAGCAAATATGCAACATTCTTGTCAGTATGGATTTTGACCATTTGAATCAATTTCTTTTCATTGCAATCTCAAAAAAAATGATGTTTGATCTCTATATGCTTTGTTTTTGAATGAAAAATAGGATTTTTAATTATGCAAATAGTACTGTTATTGTCAATAAAGATCTTGGTATGCATAAAATTATATCCATAATCAAGTAGTTGATTTTGAATCCAAAGCACTTGTCCACAACAACTTAAAGCAGCCACATACTCAGCTTCTATTGTAGAATTTGCAACCACTGTCTGTTTCTTGCACTGCCATAATATTAATCTACATCCAAGGAATAGACATCCCTCATGTGTAGACATCTTTTTCTAAGCTAGCTCCAGCATAATCACAATCAGGTATTCTAACCAATCAAAAAGGAGAATCTTTTTGATACAAAGGCCTAATTTAAGTTGACATTTAAAGTACCTAAAAATCTTTTTCACACGATAAAAGATGTTGAACCTTTTAGATGACTGGTATCTAGCATAGGCACACACTACAAACATGATGTCAGGTCTTGAAGATGTAAGATACATCAATGAACCAATCATTGACCTATACCATTATGAAATCCACGTTCTTCGAACTTCATTCACCTTGAAGCAGAGGCTATTGAGTTTCCATTGGTGTGCTTGCAGTCTTGATTTCTGTAAACCTAAATTGCTTTAAAATTTCAACAACATATTTATCTTGAATAATAAATATGCCATCCTTCTTCTACTGCACTTGTAATCCCAAGAAGAATGTAAGTTCTCCCATAGAACTCATCTGAAATTTCTTATGCATCAACTTCTCAAATGCATTACATAGCTCCTTCTTTGTTGAACCAAAGATGATATCATCTACATAAACTTGGACTAGTAAAATATCTCCTTTGTGCCTTTTGATGAATAAGGTCTTATCAATTTTCCCTCTTTGAAACCTATTGTCCAACAGATATGTTGACGAGGTTTCATACCAAGCTTTAGGAGCTTGATGTAGTCCATACAGTGCTTTTTCAACATTGTATACTCTATCAGGAAAGTCTGGATCTTCAAATCCTGGTGGTTGACATACATACACCTCTTCTTCATTCTTCCCATAGAGAAAAGCACTTTTTACATCCATTTGATACACCACGAAATCTTTAAATGAAGCATAAGCTAAAAATAGCCTAATTGCTTCAATTCTTGCAACAGGGGCAAAGACTTCATCATAGTCAATCCCTTCTTCTTGTGTGTGCCCTTGAGCAACCAATCTTGCTTTATTTCTTATCATAATTCCCCTTTCATCCTTTTTATTCCTGAAAACCCACTTAGTGCCTATAGCCCTTTTCCATTTGGTAAATCCACTAAAGTCCAAACTTATTATCATGTAACTTGAATATGTAGAAGCTCTTCCTGCATAGCCACTTTCCAGCTTGGATCCTTCAATGCATGAGTTACCTTTTTGGGTTCTTCCTGTGATAAAAAGCAAGCAAACAAACAGTTTTGAAGGTCTTTATGATTTGTTCTTTGTTGAATAGTACTAACAAACCCATGTTCCTTCAAATTCTTTTGACATCTTTCTTGTTTGTGTTGCTGATTGCAAATCTCCAATCACTTGATCAAGAGGATGATCTTTATGAATTCTTGTAGTTGGATTAGGACTGACTTGGATTGTTGTATCCAAATTGTTCATGTTTGCCTCTTCACCATCATTTTCATCATTTCTTGAGAAGTCAAATATGCTATAATCTTCCAAAGCAGGCATATTTGGATCAAATGAAAGTTCAATGCTTGATTTTCCACCAACAGCATTAACTTCATTTGTGCTAGCTGCATTAACATTGTTAGTGATGTTAACATTATCTTCCTTTTTTGATCATTACATTCACTATTTTTTCTTGGATCTTCATCAAACTTCTTTCCATCATCACTTAAAGGTTTAGATCCATCATCATGAGAACTCTTTGGATCTTGGGAATATGGTGGATTAGCAGTCTATAATGGTAGCAAAATGTATTCTTTTACATGTTCTGTCTCCTTTCTAGCTTGACCTGCATTATCACTTGTTTTTGTACATGCAAAACCATTAGACTGTGTACCTGCAACAATTGGCTCATAATTCATTATTCTTGTTAGTGCATCAATATCAAATAGCCAATCTGGTCCACTACTACAACATTAGGTGTACTCTCACTAAAACTAATATGCAAGTTTTCTTCCACTATCCTTGTTCTACTATTGAAAACTCTAAAGCCTTTACTATTTAAAGAGTATGCAACAAAGAAACCTTCATCAACCTTACCATCAAATTTTCCTAAGTGATCTATGGTATTAAGAATAGTAACAGGACACCCAAATGGTCTCATAAAACTTAAAGTTGGTGTTCTACCATGAAAAAGTTCATATGGGGTCTTGTTATGAGGCTTAACTACTAACACTTTATTTTGCACATAGCAAGCAGTATTAACTACTTTTGCCCAAAAAGTAGTTGGCAACTTAAAATCAGCTAGCATAGTCCTAGCAGCTAGCTAGAAAGAAAACCCATGTAAACCTATTGTAATCATCTGTGACAACTAGGTAATACATTTTCTTTATAAGGCTTTTTACAAATGTTGGACCAAAAAAGTCCATATGCAACAAATATCAAGGAAAACATATTGAGTTATCTGTTTTGGACTTACAAGAGGCTTTGTGTTGCTTTCCCTTTTGACAAGCAACACAGGTTAGATTATTTTCAAAAAGTTTAGAAGGTAAACCTCTTATAATATTTCCCTTAACCAATTTATTCATGGTTTTAAAATTTAAGTGACCTAGCCTTCTATGCTAAAGTTTAGATTCATCAAATGTGGCTTTTGCAAAAAGGCAAGTTAAACCTCCTTTAGGAACTATGTTCTTTAAATAAACACTATACATATTATTCTTTCTAGGAAATCTAAGTAAAACATGATTTTCATCAATTAGCTTAAAGTTTGGAGATAAATTAATACATTCAGTGTCATTAAAAAGAACACTATTCTTTTTATCACACATTTGTGAGACACTAAAGAGATTAAACTTTAACTCTCTCACAAAATACATACACAATCAACAATCTATTTAATAGTTTATAATGGAACCTTTTCTTGTGATTCTCCCTCCTTTAGGGTTCCCTCCAAAAGCAACATATCCTCCATCCATCTTTTCATTGTCTGTAAGATAGGACATGTTCCCTGTTATGTGCCTTGAGCATCCACTATCAATCACTCCTTGATCCTGTAAATCTATTTGTGGATTGCCCTGCACATTAGATAAAAAAATTAGTTTCTTTTGGGGACCCAAGCCATCACTGACTTGGATCTGCCTTATGCATCAATATAATTAAACTACTTTAGGGTGATTGATGCACTGTTGTGTTTAGAAACACGGTCTAAAACTTTAGTCTTTGGTTTCTAAACCCAACAAGCTGAGGCCTTAACAGCATTAAAACTATTTCCCTTAACAGCATTAACTACTGCTTTTGGCCTAGCAGTATTAAATTTTTTACCACTAACAGTATTAACCCTTTGATCAATATTACTGTTTTTGAATGTTGTGTTTTTATGAATGGGCCTCTTAACAGTTGAATGTGCTATTTTAGAAAGATATGAAATTGGTCTAGCAGCATTCACTGTTGTTTTTTAGTGAGCAATATTAACTTGTCTAGCAGTATTAACTGATACTGCTGTTTTATAAATATTTTGTCTAGCAGTATTAATTGATACTAAGCTAGACTTCATTAGTACTGCTCTTGGAACCATGTTCTTTTTAGCACAGGGGTGTCTTTTTAGCAAAGTTTTGATGATTCACCCTTTGAGAATTGTTTCAAACAGGTTTTACCATCCTATGATTTTGAAACTATTTTTGATGGTAATTGCAATCATTCTGCAAATGATCAAAGCTTCCACACACATAACAGGCCTTATTAAACATCTCAAAATAGCTTCCTAGTTTTTGAGACATTATATTGTTCTAATTTCTTTGATTGCCTCTTGGACTGTGAGTGTTTTGCCTATGTTTCTCAACTTGTTTAATAGTTTTCCTAGCAGTTTTCTCTTATTGCTTAGGTTTGAAAAACTTTATCTTAGCAATACTAGGCTTAATTGTTTTCTTCTCAGTTTTAGTTTGAGACACATTTTCTTCCTCATCATCTGACACCCATTCTTCAATGATTGAGGCATCATCATTCTTCCTAAATTCTTTAGGCTCTTCTTCACTAGACATAGCTTTACAGTTCTCAACTACAGGCTCATTAACAAACTCATCTAAACTAGTAAAAGACAAGTCAGGTGTTGGAGGCATGAAATTTCCTGTGTAGGGAGGTGGAACTGCATTATAATTTTCATAGCCTAAACCTTTCTTGCAATTATCAACAATCTGACACTCTATATATAACAACCCAAGAATTTTAATCAACCTATTTTACTATAATCACAATTGTACGGGAAAATTTTTCGCTTTATTACATTACTTGCATTGTCAATATCTCAGTATGTCATGTAACTTACATAACTAAAGTAGACGAGCTCACGCAACCTATCTATGGCAATCCTATCTTTATATATGTCAAGCAAACATCATAACATGTCAAGTCAATATCATCATATCCTTTTTACAAAGTACATTATTCCTATAATGTACCATTCGCAACGTTATATCAAAACGAGCTTTAAACCATTATCGTATACCTCTATTTACCCTTTAAACCCCCCCTAAATTCTATGAAAGGTTGAATATATAAAGTGACTGTACAGGTGACTAAAGCAAATATACAAGTAACATAACATTTTTCAATTAAAATATAAACTCTCCTCCATGTCAAGTACAATTTTAAAGCACAATGTATAATTCATTAAGCTTGACTCTAAATAGCCGTTTAACGTCGTTTAATCATTCTAATTTCTTCACCATCACTTTATGTACAAGCTAACTACTCACAAATAAACAATGGTCAACCCTAATTATTCTATTCATAAACTTTCATACACATTTTCACTCTTAAAACCATAATACAAAAGTTAGAAACCCTAACCCGAGCTAAATACTAAACCATGACCCGTTTCTTCATTTTTACCCATTATACACCCAAACCAACACTAAAATAAGTTGTAATAACTAATTTTACAACCATAACAATCATATACCATCACTATTTTCGATAATCTACAGTTCATTTATGCAAGAATCAAATTCGAGAACCCTAAATGAACCCTAAATGATCATTCGACCCGTTTTCTTGTTTTTAACCAATTCAATCTCAAATAAGTAATCAAGAGCCATTGTAAACTCATAAAATGAGTTTACAATTCATTATCCATCATACTTGCATATACAAGATAGAAAGCTAGAAACCCTAATGAAATCCAAAACGAGCCCTAATATTCAAACCACGGCATACTCTTTCCATTTCGACCCATTTTAGCTTAAACCACCAATCAAATTTCATTAGTAATCCCTTATACAATGTCAAGGATCAGTATTCAATCACCTTTGATCAATATTACACAAATTATAAGCCAAGGAAACCATGAAAACCCTAATTGAGCCCTATGTGAACCTACGACTATATTTACTCAAAACCGACCCATTTTAAACCAAACCATCCATTATTTTTCATTAATAAGTCAAGATATGATCCTTGTAAACACATATTATCAATCACATTACAAGCATGCTTGAATTATAAGCATGAAAAGACAAGAAAACCCTAATCACACCCATTTGAAACCCGCGACCTCATTTGCTCATTTTTGACCCGTTTTAACCCAAACCAATTGCTAATTTCTATTAAAACTTCTTATTACAAACCTTAGGAACATGTTTTAAACACTTCTTATTACAAACCTTAGGAACATGTTTTAAACATTTCTTATTACAAACCTTAGGAACATGTTTTAAACATTTCTTGGCTCATTTTTACCCATTTAAAACTCTTCCCATGTGTAAGCACCTCCATGAATCACTTCCATGTTCCCTCAAGCAGCTTACCCACCTGCTCCATCCTTTCCATGGCCAAAATCAAAGCCACATCTCTCTCTTTTTAGCCACAACAGCCGCGGCAGCCTTCAATGGTGTCCACACCATCACTCTAGCTTTCTAGACCTCACAACTCACTCCATAGACCTCCTACCTTATTAGCTAGCTTGTACACATGTCCATGGCCTGGTCTTAAGAGTTCCTTAGCCTCCTTGCATGAATTCAAGTATAAATAGAAGCATATAGGGGCGAACTATGTTCATTCTTACTCATCCCCTACTTCTTCTTTCTATAACCCATAAGAGCAATAACTATCTGCTCAATAAGGTCCTAAGAAGTCTCAAAATCATAAAGGAAGCAAAAGAAATCGAGAAAAGAAGCCCGAGAGTCGTTATTCTAGGCGTACGAAGCTAAAAGTCCCGATTTTGACCCGTTTCTAAGCTATAAGCTCAAACCCAGGTTCTATCAACTTCATACCTGCTACTACACCCTTATAATGTTCATATGATCCTAAATAAACTCTTGTTAAAGTTTCATAACCCAATTCATTCTCATTTTCCATTTTGATCTAAAACCGTACGACCGAAACCCTAATTTCGTGTTTTTCTTAAAACAAAATGTTATAATAGTTAAATGTTGTTATAATCTATCCTAGCATGCTTAAATAATGTTAAAATAACCACTTTGTTTATTATTGAAGGAATTTGAACTTAAAACCCGCGCGTTTACGTTTTAAAACCCTAATATGACCCGTTTTGCTTCCTAGCTTAACGAATCGTTATTTTAAACTTTCATTATGTTAAACCTTCATATTTTAGTTTATTATAACCTATAAATATCTTTTGAAATGTTAAAATAAGCTTGCATGGCAATTTGGACATGTTTTGTAATTATAATCCATGCAAGGGGTATATATCGTAACTTTCGGAAACTTATAACTAAAAGGACTAAAAATGTCATTTTATCAAAGTTATAACTACAGGGGTCTATTATGTCACTTTTCAAAGTACAAGGTTTACTTGGTATATCTTTTAAACTTGAAGGACCAAACTCGTAAAAGTGCAAACTCCAAGGGTATATTTTGCCACTTTTCAAACTCAAGGGTCTAAAATGTAACATTTTGAAAAAGTATAAAAACATGTTTAAAACCTTACAAGACATAACTTTAATTAACGCTTCTCGTGCTTAACATTTCCAGATATTGATCAAAACACTTAAAACTGTTTATATCGTAATTCAAATACTAGGGAGCTTAATATTAACGAGGTTTCATTCTTTGTTATTATGTTTGACTGAAGTTGTTGGGTTTACGATTTAAAGTGCCTAGCTCTCAAATGTTTACTGAATGACTTCTGATATTTGATGGCATCCGAACGGTGATACACTAATTCCAAACTCTTCAATCAAACGCTAACTCTTTAAAACTAAAGTTTTAGAGTACCATCTTCCTAAGAATCTACTATGTATCGTTGAGTGACGTGGGGATGTTTACTAATCATTTTTCTTCTATATCAACATTCCCTGTTAAGATTGTGATAAGGTGCTCGTCAGCTTTTTCCCCATTTCAGAATATTTATTACTTGTCTACCTATAGGTGAGTTTCATAGCCTCGCCTTTAATCTTTTGAATGTTTTATAAAACCGCAAGGGGGGTACATGCTTGTACAGTCTTCCTGCTCTTTACATACTCGTTTATTTTATAACAATGTGATTACTTTTCAAAGGCTTAATGAATTCATAACCTCATATTTCAATCTTTTGAATACTTTATAAACTTGTGATACCTGATATAAACCATGAATGCAAGTGTTTTCTAAATGTATGTTATTCAGATATATTATTGCCTATGTAGCTTCCAGTGCCATTATTTACATATCATAAATCATTAATTACTTTGCATTGCATGTGACACAGCGATTTTTATGAATGATCTATTAGGGGTGAGGCTCGTTGGTATACCCTTGCTTGGGTTGCCAAACGGCACTATTTTTGTCTAATAGGCTAACCTTGGTAAGTTACCTTTTCACGAGGACATCTGTCCCTTACCAATATCACTGCGGGGATTTCCCTGTAATGTATGATGTCATGAAGCTTATATGCAATAAATAATGTTCCATATGATTGTCCTGAAATATCAGTATTTCTACTATAAACTTGTAAATCAACTATTACATTCAAACTATGAATTTCACTCACCTTTGTGTTGACCTTTTTAGATGTTTATCTCAGGTTATTGAGCATTATACGGCACAGAGTGGCATGGGAATCGAGATGGCTAAAAAACTTGTTATATTCACATTGTATGTAACTAGATTTTGGGACCTGCCTTTGTCAAAATCTATTTGAAATAATGATAACATATCTTTTGAATAAAGTCTCTTTTTGGGTCGTTTTCTATGATTATGATTGTTGTATCCATGAATGTTGTCCCTTGAATTAGCTTCCGCTGCTATATGTAAAAATGGGGGTGTTACACTTTGAGCTAATTAAACTTTTAGATGCATTTTCAAATTTATCTACATTAAATTGAATGCTATCTTTTTCTTTTTGAATTTTTTCAAGCTTCTTCCTAAGCTCTCTAATAGTTATTTTACCTACTTGAATATCCCATTTTAAGCCCGATGACATCAAATAACGTCTATTTTATAACATCATTTATCCCATGATATTAACCCATTTTGTATAGTTATTGCAAAGAATTGTTACTTAATCGTTTATATTTGAGAATTACAGTAATTATGGAGTAATTGGTGAAACTTAGCAAAAAGCACGCATTCTGGAGCTTAAATGAAGATATGTTGAAGATTACTGTTTTGAAGACCAATATGCCGTATCTATCAAGGAAGATACGGTGTATCCGTGCCTGCACTCACCAAAGACCACAAAAGGAATGAAGATCAATACGCCGTATCTAGAGGACTCAGTACGTCATATTCAAGATATGGAATCAATATAATATTCTAGAAGATATCAAACGTGTCCCCTACTCCAAGAAATCCCCAATAAGTCGTATCCAATAAATGGATACATCGTATCCAACCGACTTCCAGACCTTATAAATAGAAAACTCCAAAACAAGTTTTAAGTGTGCTAAATCATATTCTCGATACCTAAACCACAAAAGTCGATTTTCAGAGGAGAAAAAGAGCAGAAAAGGTCGAGCAACGTATTCAATTCCATAGGAGACATCGTGTAATTCCATATACTTTTGTAATCGTTCAGTTTTTGGTATCATTCGTTAACTTGGTTAGTTTACCTTGGCTAAATTATTACTCTTGTATTTATTATGACGTTTGAAGGCTAATACCTTCGGGTATTAGCCATTATTATGAAGATCTGAATGTTTGGTATTTGTTTATATCGATTTCTTGATTTATCGTTGAGTGCTTGTTTATGTTTATCAATTTATACTTGTTTACGCGCTTTTGTATGCGACCTATCATTCAACTGGATCTAGCAAAGTGGACCAAGCGGATCTAGAGTCCGGGATAGCTCTCCATATAGTAATTTATACATCTAGAATAATAGTTACACAAGTATTGTCCTTCTAAGTCTGTGTCTAGGATACGCTTCGGGCTTAACTAGTTAATTGGATATTGCTGATGGTTTATTGATCGTGTTGACTAGCAGGTGACCTAGATAATTTAACAAATAACGTTCTGATTCCATTGGATAGTTGGACAAGTGGACTACTAGTGTATAGATTGCCATTAAGCGGTAAGTGGGTAAAGTCTCTATGAGCTAGGGTTTAACAAGATCACCATTGCTTTAATCCCTAAGATAGATTATAATCAGCAAATAAGGATGCTTTATGCGGATGCTTTAATTATGACAGAATTAATGTGTCTAGGTCTTAGGATGATGTAACGCCTAAGTCTTAAGAATGATATGCCACCTCGAGAGAAGAAATCATTGCACTTAATAAACAAACCAACGTTCTAATCGGATTAATAATGGTTAATACAGTTTTCTTATATAAGGTTTGACCGCTCTTTTATCTTTTGTCTATTAGCTTGCGTGGGTAACAGTGTCTTAAATTGATTGTAGTCACCAACCAAACCGTGCCAGTCTCTTAGGCTGAAAACCCCCTTTTCCTATTAAGATTAGGATTCAGACTGACATAGGTTTAACATAGGATTAGAATAGAATTAACATAGATTAGATAACCAAGATATTAATTAAATTGATATATTTAACCTCGCTCTTAGTGATCGACACCCTACTTACCACGAAACTACTACCGATCGGGTACACTGTCCGTTAAAGTGCTGTTTTTGGTTGAGTCGGCAAAATATAAATTTAAAACTTGAAACAATAAAATATACACCACATAACGACACATCAAAGCCGTTAATTTTTTCTACATAAACAGACTCATTCTTTTTATAAAATTCAAGTTTTTCTTCCACTGATTCTAAACCTGTTTTATAACCTAAAACCATTAAACTAGATTTCTGTAAATCTTTTAATAGTTGATCATTTTGAGATTTAAGTAATTTAATAGTTTCCATACAAGATTTTAAACAATTTAAATCATTGGATACCTCTGAGTCAGAACTTGAAGATGGGTAAGCCATGAGTGCATAATTAGGCCCTTCCTCTGCCTAATCACTCCAGTCATATCCACCAAGGCCATCACATGACACCAAAGCTATGGAAGTAGATGTTTCCACATGCACACTCCTTCTTAAGCTTTCCTTGTTCTTGTTGTCTTGATTTCTTGGAGCTCTACACTCCCTAGCAAAATGTCCCCTCTTGTGACAGTTGTAGCACTCCACTTTGGACTTATCAAAACCAATAGTCTCATTGCCATTAACAGTAAGCTTCATTCCTGTATTCTTCAAAAACTTTCTAGCCCTCATAGTCAACATGGCCATTTGCCATCTCAAATCCATCTCTTCTATGTCATCAGGATGGATTTGTTGCAAGTCCTCATGTGCAAGTTGAGGACTATTTGGTTGACTAGCAAAGAATAAACACATAACAGAATCACTTAAGTTATCAATATTTGTAGAGTAAGCAGTATTAACTTGAGTTCTAGCAGTAGTAACTCCATGAGCAGCATTAACTGCTTCATTAGAGCTTCTAGTGTTGTTATTTTAAGAGGACACAAAAGCCATGTTCTATGTGCTTGAACTTGAGCTAGTGTTGAGAATCGTTTCGCCCATCTAGAATAACTTTACAGATAACAACATACCTTTAAATTCTGGTTCATACACCTTGAGGTTGTTATAGAGATCATCCATGCTTATTGTTTCTAACTCAGCTTTATTCCTCCACACAATAGCATATGTGTTCCACTCAGGTGACAACCTTCTTAATAACTTTTGATTAACATCTTCTTGTGAAAACTTTTCATCCAAAAGCTCTAATTGACTCACAAGCTTTTGAAGCCTATCAAAGGTTTGATCAAGCATATCTGAGCTTGGAGCAGTGAAGTTTTCATATTGCTGCTTTAAGAGATTTCTTTGAGTCTTCTTAGTAGCTGCATTCCCACTAAATATCTTTTCTACAACTTCCAGCAACAGCTTAGCATCCTTTATAAAGTTAAACTTTAATTGATGTTCATTGGGAATGCCTATCATTAAAGTACTTCTAGCCTTCACTTCTAATCTTCTCTGAGCCTTATCTTCAGCAAATGTAATAGACATAACTTTTTCAACACCTTCCATAACTGCTATTTTTGGCAAGGTTGCACCATTCTCTATGACTTCCCACAGTGCATAGTCTATCATATGGATGTATTGTTCAATCCTCATCCTCCATAACTCAAACTCACTCGGTTTGAGCATGGGAACTTTGGATGCAGCCATCATGTGTGCAGAATCTTGATCCATATCTTCTAGTAAAGTTTCTTAAAGCAACAAGCTCTGATACCACTTGTTGATCCCACTTTAATAGATCAAATTCCTTAAGCTTGTATAAGGATTAATTATATTAGATAAATCTAACACAATATAGTAGAAACTTTGTTTGAATGTATTAAAGATTATGCGGAATCTAATCTTTAATATTAAGAAGAACTATCAATGAAACAATAATTATATGAACATATAATTCAACAAACAAAAGACCTTGAAGCTATGATAATTCTATGAATGAATCGTATCGAACTTTATGCCCTAGAACCTCCTTTTATACACCAAGGAGTCCTAAACGGCTAACAATACTTTCCTAAGAATATCAAATCTTTTAAACAAATAAGTTATACATATCTTTACACAAATAACTCATATAAATCACATAAGCAGTAATAACTAAATCATCAGTAATAACTTCTTCACTAGCAACATTAACTCCTTCAGCATCATTAACTCCTTCAGCAGCATTAACTTTATACTAACAGTAGTAACTTTTGTACTAGCAGTAGAACTACTTAGTAGTTTTTCTTCTAAGTCTCTGAGCAGCACTAATATGCACTGGCATTAGTAACTTTACACTAGCAGTACTAACTGTATACTAGCAGTAGTAACTTTACACTAGCAGTACTAACTGTGTACTAGCAGTAGTAAACACTTAGCATTTTTCTCTGAAGTTCTTGAGCAGTACTAACACAACTGAGCAGCATTAACTCTGATATGAACAATAGTAATACTAGCAGTATTAAGAAGGCTTTTAATCCCAACAAGAAAGAATTTGAAATTTGAATTTCAAATTGAATTAACCACATGTTAGATAAGAAAAAATGAGATAGGGATGAGTTGTCATGAGTTGGCATGATGTGATATAAGGGAGCCTATTGATCCTGTTTTGAAATGGATGGTAAGGATGTAAAGAAGAAAGGTAAGATGGATTGGTAAAGTGGCAAGATCAATGGTAGAAAGAGAGGTGTGTTTGTTGTGTGAGTGAGAAGAGTATGTTTGTGAGAGGAAGTGTGTTTTTTTGAGATGAGAGTTCAATCTAATGGTTGAGGAGAGTGAGGTATATTAGATTGATGAGGTGGCTTGATCAAGGGCAGAAGAGAAAGTGTATTTGTTGTATTTGTTTGAAATTAATCCAAGGGTGGAGAAAAAAGTGTGGGAACTTAGATTGATGAGATGGCTTGATCATAGGTGAGGATGAAGAAATGTATGTATGTGAAATTTGTATGTTGTGAAGAAGAAGGTGAATAGTGAATGAGTGGTAGAGGGTGTTTTGAAAAGATGTGGAGGATATATTATTTGGAATGTAGGGAACATAAGGTACAATAAGTACAAGGATAGTACATTGTGTAAGGGAATGTGAGTTGATATATTAAGGATTATTTGGTGAAGTCTTATGTGAGAAAAAGTTTAGGCTTGAAGGTTTAAAGATGAAGAAGATGAAAATAAAGATGAAATCAAAGGATTGATTTGGGTTAATAATCACATTGCCAATAAGGAAGAATAGAATGGGTAAATGTGATTATGGGATTGTTTGGGAAGAAGATGTTTAAGGTGTGTGAAGAAGAGATGAAATCATTTGTTGGGTAAGAATGCTACACAAGTGATTAGGAAGAGTAGGTTGAAGGATTATGTAGAAGAAGTGTGGACTTGTACATGTGAGGAATACATGTGAGTTTGTAAAAACATTTAAGGATGTAAGAGAAGAAAAATTAAAGTATAATTAATCTCCAAATACTATAAACTTAATTAGTCATTTAGACTTTAATCCATGATACAAAATAATAGATTTGATCACTAATCATCTTGATGCAAACAAGCTAAGTGCTTTACATATTTAGTAAAGCAAATCCCATAATGGGGAAGGATGCGTTTACGCAAAGTAACCTTTGACTTAGTTTAACCAATAAGGGAGTAAAACCCGTACGTGATTAGGAACAATGTAAATCCAGATTAATGTCAAATGAATACTTTTGCTTGTTAGTATGTTGAAAACAAGATCATACTAGGTTTAGAAAGAGGTTTCAGCCTTGGCTAGAGGCGTTTGATAAAAGATTTGAGTTGGCGTTTTATAGAAAAATGAGAGGATTCGTTTTTGCTCCTCTCTAAGTCTAAACCTCATTTGGAGTGTTCCCAAATGCCCAAATATCATGTACATACCTTTATTAAAGTTTCCACATGTATCAGGTAAGAGGAAAACCGACATTGTAAAATTCGTAAAAACAGACTTCGCGAGTGGCGCGCTGGCCACGCGCTAACGCGTACCCAGCGCGCCAGATTCCCAAATCCGTTTTTTTGGATTTTGGCTATCGTTTGTTATTTTATGTTTGTGAATGTTTATTTGTCATCGTTAAAACATAAAGGAGATCCTAGTCGATGTTGCACCAACAGTTCAAATTGACCCATATCTTGATAGGGAATTCCTAGATTGTGTTTACATCCATGGTGGGTTTCATTATTACCCATGTTTTGGCAGGGCATCACTCAATTATGTTTGCAGCCATGCTATCTTCGTTGGGCATCACTTGATTGTGTTTGCAGCCATGCTGGGTCTAATTATTAAATTGTGTTTGCAGCCATGGTGGGTTTCATTATGGTGGGCTATCACTTAATTGTGTTCGAATAGCTTCGGGTTCTTTTGTTGGCCATGATGGTTTTACTGTGTTTATGCATTTGTAAATATGCAATAATATTAGGTTGTTGGAATGCCAATGTTGTTGTTAACTCAGACCTTAGCGGGGCAACATGGCACCATGCTTGCAGCCATGCCATGTTTGATGCGACTTTTTCCATTCCAACAGCCGTATATTGGAGCCAAACTATTTTCGTATTGGCCATTATTCTTACATTGTGGTTGTCGAAAAAGACCCGTGTCTTGGTGGGGCATCACTTGATTGTGTTTGTAGCCATGTTGGGTTTAATTTTTTGTGGTTGTTGAAATTGACCCGTATCTTGGCAGGGCATCACTTGATTATGTTTGCAGCCATGGCGGATTTTATTTATGTGGTACTATAGCATTTGCAGCCATAGCGGTGATCCAAGGAAAAACTATTATGTTTACAGCCATGGCGGTGACCCAAGAAAAAAGTAGGCACGTAAAGTGGGATGAGTGAGATAGATAGGTGAAGAGATTATAGATTCTGTTTGCAGCCAGTGTCATTATTCTGGTAGTTGTTATAACTATATATTAGAGGGCGGTATTTGCTTATGCATCATACTAGGTTGTTAGATTTTGAATGTTATAATTAGCTCAGATCTTGGCATGGCAGCACGACATCGTGTTTGCAGCCATGCTGTGTTATGCGAGGTAGATGAAGTAGGAAAGACACATATGCAATAAAGTGGAAAATAGATCTAAATGATTGAAATGGTTATAAGTGAAAGAAGATATGACTCATTGACACGTATCTTTGCGAGGCATCACTTAATTGTGTTTTCAGCCAGTTCAGGTTAGATTTAGTTTATTAAGGCTTTGTTGGCCTTTTGATTATTTGGCAGTTGAAACCGACATGTATCTTAACTTGGCTATGTGTTGCAAAATACATAAACACAACATGAAATTTGCTAAAAATAGAATACGTTCATGGACGGTCTCTTAGGTCAGCTGGTGTGTTACTTATGCTTTTCATGTATACACATGTGTACCATTGGTGATACATCAGCTGGTCTCATAGATGTTTCGCATCTTCTTGGTAATCATATCTTGACAAAACATTGATGCTTTCAGTAACACCAGATGTCTTTTTTACCAAACGGGCAATGATGAATTCATATAAGTGTGCACACACTTTTGATACGTTATATGTGGGCATGGCAACATGGTATGCTTGCAGCCTATTGCCCTAACCTAATCCATGATCACAACATACAAACACACGAATATCGAGTGAGAGAGAGAAGTATAGAGAGATAAACACAAGAGAGAAAATAATAGAGAATGGAAGGATGTTTCTTTGCTATGTTAAAACAAATGACAACCAACGCCCTCTCCATGTGTGGAGAGGGGTTTATATAGTCCAAGGCCATAAGATGGCGTATGGGCTTTCTTACTGGGTTGGGCTTGGCATTTGGATGGGCTTTAAGCCTGAAACATGGACAATATTAGATTATAGTCCAAGCTCGTAAAATCTGACTAGCCTATTACAAACTAAGACCAATATTGACTAAGATGACCGAATACATTCTTGTTTGACTTTAATAATTCTAAGGCTAACAATCTCCCCCAATGTAGAGGTTATATTCATTTGACTTTGAGTTTTGCCTTCTTCGGTCTTTGGTCTTTGTCTTTTCTTGTTTGTAATGGGCTTGTTCCTTCATTCTTTGTGATCTTAATCTTGAGCCTTCATCTTTTAACTTTGAGTTCTTGAGTTCTTTAATCTTGCATCATCTCCTTGTCTTGAATCATCTTGATTTGAATTTCTTGATCATCTTGTGCTTTTGACCGACATGCTCATACTTGTTTTGAAAGATTACAATCTCTTCTAAATCATCAAGGCTACCAATCTTCCTATAGAATGTTTCTAAGGCTAGCAATTCCTTAGAAATTGATACTTTGTTTGACATTAATGAACTTGTTCTTGATGACCAGAGTTGTTGAATATGACATGAACCTAAGCTTTATGGCTGAATACATTCTTTTTGCATTGATGGTGAATGTTTGACTTTTAGGCTTGAGTATGAGCATGCGTCTTTGAATGTGACAGTGTTGGATGAGGTCATTACGTCATCGTCTAAACCTTCATTTTATGGGTTAGAAATAAATAACAAATATGGACGAATCATGTCTTTGTTATTCGTCGATGTCGGTAACGTTAACCTCCGGTTCCATGAGGACCGTTTTACAATACGAATACTATACATGTGATCAGGTAGATTCAATTTAGAAGAACCTCCTTAATAGGGTTTCTAGTTGTACTAGCTTGTTCTCATTACCAGAACGTCTCAAAGCAGACAACACGGTCAGAGAGAATCAGTTAGTTACTATCTTACTGATTAAGTCGTCAATTCATTTACTGGACCAAAATCGATATCCATATAACACAAGCTTGGTTCATATAGAATCTTGCAAGTCACCTACCGTAGTGCTGTTTGATGATGACACTGGAAGGATTTCCATTCGTCATTGTGAAACTAAAGAGTATCACTCTGAATATTCTAGCAAGATCTCAAGGATAATACGTAGGACTCTTGTTACCGCTTGTTGAATATTGATGAACAACAAGTGTTTTACATGGAATGTGTCCTAATGAGATTTATATTGTTGATCTCTTTTGGCTCTAGAATCGATTTGTGCACTTTGGTTTTTGTAATCAAAGGCTAGAGCTGACTGCCACCTATTTAATATCAACAATCTCGGAGTGAGATGTCAATAGATAACGTTTGTATCTTTGTGATAAATGAGACAAATCTCTTTTGAGTGAAACTCAAATGGTTAGGAAGGGTTGGGCATTGCATCACTAGGTACATGATGTCTATCTTCAATACCATAAATCATCTTTGTGATTCTGATAGATTATGTATTTACCCGGTTTGTACCTAAATTGCGTGGATGGCTTCTTTCTTTTCACCCTTTATCTATACATTTCTTTTTTATTTTTTAACCCCTTCAATCTTTACCAAGACGCCATTACCATCACCAAGTTGTGATTGTTCTGGTGATAACTAATGTCTTAGTCTACATTATTCCCTTATTCTTATTCATCTCCAATCATACCTAAGGACTTCTAATCTAATTATGACATGTCCATGGGTAGATCCCTCTGCGTCTGGTTGAATCATAAGACTTATACCAAACTTTAACCACTTTATGACTTCATCGACATCGTGAGTTAATTGGTTGTTGGGTATAGTGATCGAAACCATAAAACCTTGAAAAATAGTCCAAGTGTTTGATATAAATCAAGACTTTTTTAACACTTTAAGAGTTTCATTCTTTTGAAATACTCCCCCTTGATGTGTCATTGTGAGTAGGTAATATTTGTATTAATTTTTACTATTTTTATTTTGCCAAATTTACCTATTAACTAACACTAACGAGCAGTGTACCCGATCAGTTGTAGGTTCGTTGGTAAGTAGGGTGTCGATCACTAAGAGTGAGCGTTAACACTTAAATTTATCAGTATTTTAGTTATCTAGGTTAGTCCTAATTTATCTTAATTAATTCTATTTAAACCTAAACTAACGCAAAAGGGGGTTTTCAGCCTGAGAGACTGGCACGAGTTTTAGTTTTAATCTAAATTAAATAAGACAATTAGCACACACAAGCAGATAAACAAACAATAAAGAAGCGGTCGAGCATAAATGTAAGGAAAACATATTAGTTAGTATATCTAATAAAATGTAGGAATTGTTTATGTGTGCAATGATTGTATTACTTCGTTGGTGTTATATCATTCCCTAAGCTTAGGTGGTTCTTCTCCCTAAACTTTATTAAGTGAATCCTATCACAATTAACCTAAATCTCATAAAGTATACACAATCGATTATAATCTATCTAGGAGACAATACTGGTGATATATCGAAACCTAGCTCATCGAGGCTTTACCCACTTATGCCTAATCGTTATATATATACTGGTAGTGCGCGGTCCAAGCACTTACCCAAGGAAACACAACGTATGTGTAATCCTAAGTCACCTCTTAGTCTACCTATTCACTTAACCAAGGGAAGAAACCCAGGCTTAAATTTACAGTCTTATTATTCCAGAGTCACATATATGAACTGAATGTAGTTCTATCCCAGACTCTAGTCTACTTGGTCTGTAATACTAGATCCAGTTGAATGATAGATTAAACACATTATCAGATATGAAGTGATAATCATAATCAACATGCAACGAAAAGGTAAACAATCAGTATAAATAAACCCAACATTAAATTATCATAAACATGGCTAATACCTATAGGTATTAGCCCATAGTCATTGTAACAAAATACAGTATCATAGACGAACGATTAAAATAAAGAGAATGATACGGTAACCGAACACGTATAGTGTAGTATTAAGATTACAAGAGCTTTCCTATTGACTTGAGGCACTTGCTGACCTTCTTGGCTTCTTAAAATCGTCTGTAGATCTAACTTGGTGGGTAAAGGTTTATTTGCATACTGAAAACCAAGTTTATGGTTTTCTATTTATAAGCTCTAAAAACAGGTCGATACGCCGTATTAGAAGGGTCTGATACGGTGTATTGGGTAACTTGGCGTGGGCTCTACGATTATAATATTCTGGAATATTCATTGATTGCTTCCTTATACAACATATGGGTCTTCTGAATACGGCGTATTGGCTTGAAATCGTGCTTGTTCTGAATGGTGACCAAAGTATCATATTCAGCGTATTGCTGATGTGGATACGACGTATTCTTTAAAGTCAGGCAATGGTCTTGAATTCGTCTAAGTTTTGGGATACGGCGTATCTATCTAGAATGATACGGCGTATTGGTTTTCAGAATCAATATACTTTCTTGAATTCCTCGTTTATGCTCCAAAACACGCTCTTTTTTCGTCTTTTGACAATTGCTCGATAATAACTGAGATTAACTAATATAAACGATTAAGTATCAAATATTATATAAAATAATGTACAATGAGCAATATATCTGGGATAAATGATGCTAATAATGTGACGTTATTTGATGTCATCAAATACCCCCCTCCCCCCTACTTGAATCCTACTTGTCCTCAAGTAGACTTTAGAAATATCTTATGAAAGTGTATCCCAATTGACTGGGATTTATTTTTTCCTTTAAGCATTTTTTACTCAATTACTAGCACAAAACCAAACACCTCATGAAATAGGAAACAAAATCACTCAAATCACTCAACTAATATATGTGGTAACATTTAGTAGTTCGCTCAATTGCTCAGTCGTGATGAGTATTCTACCATAAGCTTGGTAAGGATACACATATCCACCACTAAAGCTAAGGAGTAACTAGTCTAAAAAGGTAAATTGGGTTAATGTAACAAGGTTTAGGGTTTGATCATTCTTTTCAATCTCTATCAATACAAATATTCCAGAAAAGGTAACAAAACCACAAATACATGCCCAAAATCCATGACCGTGACACTTGTGATTGCTCACTCCCTAACTCGAATAAGCTAAAGAATAGAACCAAATAATCTTCACCAATAGTATTATACCAACAAGGGCGACAAAATCACACATACACATTTAAATCCATGAATGAAACACATGTGATTGCTCACTCCCTCATTCGAGTAAAACCAAAGGTTAGGATGAAGAACGATTTAGGATAGAGATTAGTCATGGGAAATATATATAATTGGTGTCAAATAAAATAACAAAACAAATAGATTAAGTCTAAACAATGAATAACAGTGTTGCTAGCTACTTTCCTGACCGTACCCATGAAAAAGACACAACTTACTGACTAACTCATGCTTTAACACGGAAACTCACGCTTTGGTAGACACGGATTAGACTCAAAAATGTCTTAATCATCTTTCAAAACAAACCTAGTTGGCTTTCCATAACTACTAACTCCCAATCATCCATAATATAGTACAACAATAGTGGCGATATCTACCACTTAATACAAAAAATACATAGTTGGTTTATTTTGCGACTAACTTCAAATAATATGCAACAATACTTTACATCGTTGGTTTATGGCACGTACCAACGAATAATCGATCATTTCACAAAATAATAAAATCGGTTAAGTTTAGATGAATCGATTATCTCACAAACCTCTCCTTTTTTTCACTCATACATTTTTTTGTATTTTTCTATTTTTCAATTTTTTTTAACTAGAAAACAAAATAAGGTGTAAAATTTCACCACTTCACAAATCATGAAAAATTTGGATTTTATCATAATAGTGAAAGTAGTAAACACACGGAAAATAAAAGAAAACTACTACTTTCACATTCCAATTGCATTGTGCAATTTCCTGACGTAACCAAAGATAAGAAATACGCACACGAACACAGGAAGTACATACTTTTACATAAAAGCAACTAGAAACCGATTAAGGACTTTAATCTGAAGGGTAGGCTAAGGTGTAAATGTGTAACGAAACAAATTTTTGGTGGTGTAACAAACGAAAGGAATGGCTAAGAAGGTTTTTCTAGGGGTATCTTAATCTAAAAATAAGATTAAACAAAAGGGTTTTATATGGGGCTTAACTAACTAGTGTAGTTAGTTAATAACACATAATGTATGTAAATGGAATAGGGTTTTTGGTGTAATTCTAGAAATTTACTAATCTAAACAAGTCACTCCAATTATAAAAATAATACTCATTTTGGTAGTCTTGAATAGTATACCAAGCCAAGTTTTAAAGTTTACTACAGTCACCGGCACACTCATATATTTGTGGAATTTTAGGTAAAATAGGAGAAATGGAATAGGCTTAATCCTCACAATATAGAAATAAAGATTATGTGTGCGGGTTATGCAACTAATAATCTCACAAAAAATTACTAATTTTTTTAAAATTTATGCATAAATTAGGGAAATTATAGTGAAAAGTAAAGACAAGTATTGTTCTAATTCTCTTCCCCTTACTTGAGATATACAACGCCCATGTTGTATAAATATAACATGAAATATAGGAAAAGTAAAAGAATTAGAACAGAAAACTCCTCTGAGATTTGCTCGGTATGATCCTCCATGATAGTTTATGAGCAATTTTGTGTGTTGTGTTGTGAAAAAACATCTGAATACTAGCATGACTACAACACACATAAGGTTCCAAAATATATGCATAGCACCAACTTCATCAATTTCGTTCAGTATGTTGTTGTCTAAGTGATGAAGAAAACTTTGCAATATTATCTACGAATAAACATCGGTTAGAAAATAAAAGTAAAAATGATAACTGTATCGGAAGTCGATACGCCGTATCCATGTTACTGGATACGCTGTATCGAGACTTGTATGAATACGCCGTATTGACAAGTCTGACAATAAAGTTTTAAAGTGCAGGAAAATGAAAAGGGATAACGTCCAGGTCGATTAATACACCGTATCCATGGGATTGGATACGTCGTATCTATAACCTGGGAAGACAGACTCAATACGAAATTGAAATTACATTTCAGGTTGTCTCCCGGCAAGCACTTTTGAATACAGAAAAGTCTGTAAGTTAGACTAGCTCTAGCTTTACATTTCAAATTTGAAATTACAACCCAGCTTTAGGTCGTTCTTGTCGTGGATCACCCTTCGTTCATCTTGCGAAAAATCCATTCGTAGGCTTGAGATATGCTCTCATTGGGTTGTAGCGAAATATCTTGATCATACTCTTTGATAGCAACACGTCCCTTCAATCTTCTTTCCTCCATTCCAACATAGTGATGATCATCATACGGAATCAAGTAGTCATCTAGATTTCCCAAACCATCATTGACATCCTTTCCCTTAAATCGTTCTTGATTTGCTTGAGTTGCATTACTATCCCCATTTATTTCATCATTAGATAGACGACTCTTCCAAGAATTTCCACACGATTCTTGCTTTAAATGCTTTTCATTCTTTTCCCATCGTTTTTGACAAAATTCATCATAAATCGTCCCAATAGGTGTTTCACAAGTGAACAAATTGACATCCATCTTAAGCAAGTCCAAAACTTCGGGTTTCCATAAGTATTCTTCAGTTCTCATACTCTTCATTCTAGCAACTAAAATAGATCCGAAAATCTTTACTGGGATGAGTTTAGAAGAAATAGAACACGAAGAATTAAACACGAAAACGATATATGAAAAACAAACACTGTTGTTGTATTCGATAATCGATACGCCGTATTCAAGATGGATACGCCTTATTGATGTTATCACACATTACTTAGTTTTCGGTTACTCGTTTTCTCATGTTTGACCCCCAAGATTCCATAATCCCTCCAATTAAAAATCTTAAACATGACTCAAGAACGAATGGGAATCTTTTCTTGACACAATCAAAACAAAAATTCCTATTACTAATAACCATAAACTTAATTTTCGTGAATTGGAAATAAGAAATTGAATTCGTTACCTCGTTCGGAGAATTGGGGTAGGCAAGCAATAAGAGAAAATTTGAACTAATGATCTTCTAAAAGTTAACTGTTCGTGTTTCGTGTGAGTGGAAATTTTTTTTAGTGTAAAGATAGAATCCTTCGTATTTAAAGGATATTTATATTCTTTCGTAAATATAGCAGTAACGATTTATGTCAAATGCTTGTATTTAAGTTGACTGTCAAATCTATTAAAAGTTCTGATATGGATTTTTGGTTTCAGATCGAACGTTGTCTCGATTCTGTCTCATAGTCTATATATATATATATATATATATATATATACTATATAGTATGTTTTTTTTTATTTATAGATTGAGATATATATATTATATATAATATATATATATATATATATTATATATACTATATATTATATATTATGGGTAGTAAATTAGCAAAATCGCTTTTAACCAAAGCATAATACCACTCACAAATAAAATTATTCTTCGGAAGATATCCGATTTCGAAATTAACCTTTTCATAGTCGTCTCCCGGGTCGTAATGTTCCAACGAGGAGTGGAATTTGGCTTTGTGTTAAAGTTTGTTATCGGGATTTTGAATAGTTCAAAGATTTTAGATTTTTTTTCCTTAATTCTACCAACAAATTTAAAAGCATATAATAGTAATTAAACAACTAAGGCAATTATGATTCTAAATTAAAAACTGTTAACGGAATAAAGAAAAGCAACAAATTATAGCAAAATAAATCAGATTTTAACCTAATAATAATGGCCAAAAATTAACATAGCAATTTACAACTGCTCAATGCTAAAAAGAAATAGCTAAGAGAATAGAAGATACCAAATATGTTGTAAGAGTGCAAAAAAATGACGAGATAAGACCCGCTCCAAAAGCTTCATAATAATCCACTATTCACTACAGTACTTTTTATAACAAAGGAATACAAATTGTTTAACACTAATTTTGAATAAAAAACATTTAAACATTCAACATCCTAAATCGATTTAACGAATCGGAAAGGAATTGTCGAAAGAAATGTCATTCAAATCTATGTATATTTATTTTTAATAAAGAGCAATAAAAGTAATATTTTGATATTGTAAAAAAAAAACGAATTCGACAAGATTGAAATAAACTAAGGAAATAAGTTTGTATTTTATTTAACATAATAGTAGCAAAGAAATTTAGTTGTATGATGACTACATTCATGTTACCAAAAGTGCTCATACAAAATAAAAATGACAGCTGCAAGATTTTTGTTGAGTGGAGAAGTTCACCGACCCACAAAGGGGTATTGTCGTCAGTGTGTTGCTGTCCCTTTCTCCAATTTAAATTTTATTCTACCTTAACTCTACTCCCATTCTACCCTACATCTACGAATGAAAGTAAATGAAAAACGAGATGGATAAAGTAGAAATGAATACAAACTAAATAGGAACCTGCGTTTCATAATCAAGTAGAGTAACAAATCCGAACCATCAAACAACAACCGGACATCAATCGAACCAATCTTCGATACATATCAAAGGGTTTCCAAATCTCGAGAAGAGTATTTGCTTACTTAAAAGTAAATTACAGGAAAACTAGAATAAGAAAAAGCTTTTAAAAACTGTAAATAATTTAAAACACAGCTGCACTACTCCTCGATCTAGATGTCTTCTAATGTGTGATTCTCCTCCCTATTTATAGGAGAATGGTTGTGCTTATCCTTGTGAGGTCAAGACTGCCAATCATCTTCAAAACCTTCCCAAAACTGCTTATGGAAAGCAATTATTGTTGCCAATCACCATTAAAACTGCATCTTAACTTTGTACATGCCAACACATTTATTACCCGATCCACCAATTAATGGATGACATGTGGTCTCTTTCATATGCTGCGTTTAATAAACGCATATCTTCCCTAGCATCTGATTGAAAACATTTGTAAAACTTCTATGCCACATGGCGAATTGTAAATGGTCCATTCCATGAGTTAGTGTTATGTCATGTGACCTGGTGGAATTAATTTCATGGCATGTGCCATGACATCATGCTGACGTCATCTCATCAACTATTCATCATATTTATTTTTCTTGTTGGGCGTTTAGAGTTGGTCTTAGTTAACAATGGGCTGGCCCGGCCTATAAAATGGGTGACGGGCTAGCCCAATAAGATCCGAGGGCATCGTTGGACTTGTAATCTCGTGCCCTTTCCAATAGAGTGCTCGTTTTTGTCCAATTTGTCTTTGTTTTTGTCTTTTTGTGAATATTTGTTACTTGCTAAGTAAATAACACAAAACAAGCATATATTTGGCATTTTATATCCGTTTTTTGGTTAATTTAGCTCGTTTTATTGAGATAAAGGTATGTGTATTTAAGCACATACCAAATCCCCTCATACTAAAATATTGTTGTGTCCTCACGCAATGAAATAAATCCATCTTTAGAAAACCTAAAGTTTCAACCCCCTTAAATCAAATACCTTGAAAAGTAGCAAAGTGTAAAATTAAAAAGGATTAAGAAATTACTAGTTTTTTAAACACTCCTCGTTTACCATTTTCTTTCTTGCACACATGTTTTTCTTATTTTTCATTATGTACAACATGCTTGACTTTCATTATTGATCATAACATTTAGGATCACTGAATAAGAAACACCTCAATCCTAAGGTGCCCTAGAAAGATAAATTCATCGTCCTTGATTTTTCACATATTCCCAAATTAAGCTTAAAAATGAAATCATTGTTAATTACAAGTTGGGATGCTAATGCTACTCATATTTGTAATTTGTATAAAACTTCTCCTCCCGACAGATATTATATATTAAGGTGTGTGTGATCAGTTTGAATTTTGACCATCCAAACCTCATTTTTAGATAGTTATAACCTTTCCAACTTTCATGTTCCACTTTTAGTTATATGAATTCAAAGGTGAGATTGTCCCATGTAGCAATATTTCTTCTCGGTACATCCCAACCTCGTCGGCTAAGTGACCGGGCTTTTGACACCCCTCAGAGAATAATTTGTCGAGACGTTCTGACTTTTGAACCCTTTATTAAAAAATTTCCGTAAAACTTAGTAAGTTTATAACTCAAAGCAAGCTAATTCCTCCAAAATTAAGACATTGTAGGTAAGTCAATTCCTTTAGAGTGACTTTCTTCTCGGAACCTCCCGACCTCATCGGTCAAGTGCCCAGGCTTTTGATACCTCATAGAGAATACTGATCAGAATTAACAAACGTCCGGTTTCAAAATTTTGTAGAGATTAACAAGTTTAAGTTCAAAGGAATGCTTAAATTTTAGAAAAAGACATTTTTCCTTTATTTATTAAGCAACATATACTAGCAACATTATTATATATTTCACATCATTTTCAAATTTTTTTTTTGCAACATTTATATTTACACCGTATGGAGGGAAAATTTCATTTTAGAAAATTAAAACATATTTTTGATCAAAACTCTTATTTATCAATTCATCGATAAAGCTTTTTACTCTAAAAAAGTTGATCTTAACGGACTTTTAAGAGTGATAAAACTCTAACTTGTCTTTCAAAAAGAGCACGTATTATTAGTCATTTTAGAAGCTACTGGGAGAAAAAACCACAAATTACACTTATGAGCTTTTAAGATTTCCAACTAATCCTTGCTTAGCATTCCAACTTATATTTAACTCTATCATTTCTCGTTCTTCGCAAATTTAAAATCTTTAATAAAAAGATCCGCGAATGCTTAGCCAAATAAAATTAAGCTTTGCATATTTAAAGTCATTTATGGAAACTTGCAAAATCTTGGCCTTTTGAGCTAGAATTCGCATTTTAAAGCTTCTTGTATAAAAGACTAGCAAAAGCTTATACATTTATAAAGGTTAAGGGAGTAAGCTAGAGCTCAACATGCT